>WNGS01165503.1:12282187-12312658 GCA_020271785.1 Procambarus virginalis | reverse complement strand
GGAATTAAATTAAACGTACGCCAAATTTTTTGAAATATATGATGAAGGCGCACAAACATTCAGACCAAAACAGAGGTGCACGACCAGAAAACAGGATTGGTTCAACAGAAATTGTGAGAGGGCCAGAGAGGAAAAAACAAGAAAATGGGTTCAACATATGAAGAAGCATAACCCTCAAACATACCAGCATTATAAGCAAGAAACAAATACACAGCAGTGAGGAGAGAGGCAGAGAGGAACTTTGAGAAAGGGGTAGCGGACAAATGTAAAAACAGATCCAGGCCTTTTCTATAAATTCATTAAAAGCAAGTTGCATGTAAAGGATAAAATCCAGATTGAGAATGGGGGAACAGATTCACTGAGAATGAAAAAAAAATGTGTAAAACACTAAATGAACAGTTCCAAAGTGTATTTGTGCAAAATGAGGATTTCAGAGAGGCGGACCCAATGCATCCAGGGCACGCCATAGAACACATAGAGGTGTCTCAAGACGAAGTGGAAAAATTACTCAAGGGGCCTAGGAAGAAATAAAGCAGTTGGACCAGGTGGAGTTTCACCTTGGGTGCCGCAAGAATGTGCAACTGAGCTGAGTATTCCACTCCAATTAATATTCCAGACATCCTTGTGCACAGGAATCTTAGTAGATATATGGAAATATGCAAACATAGTTCCAATCTATAAACATGGTAGCCAAGAAGACCCTCTAAATTATAGACCCACATCATTATAGACCCACATCCATATATACAGTACATACATACCTTCTTGCCTTTGTCATTATTGGGTAAATATGCAGTCCGGGGAAAACCAATAGCATGATAAGGTCGGCCAGGTCTTGGATGTTCGGGACCTTGGATACCACTGCTAATACTGCAGATTGAAGAAAAAAAAAAAAAAAAGAGTGATTAATTTTAAACAGAAAACATAATCTAATGAAAAATATAGCCTTTGAGTATACATTAAAGTTCTCTTAATGAACCATAAGTTAAATTTATTCTTGAACATGGTTTTCAGTATGTATTTCTTTAATAGCTTTAAAACATAAGCATGCACACTCAAACCCTAGGGAAAACCCAGCAGTGAATGAACAAAGTAGCAGGAAAATTGACGTGCGAAAACTGAAAAGAGTATACACATTTTAGTATGGGTGTTGTGGATGTGCAGATCGGTGCTCACTCACGGGTAATGCTTGGCCGATTTTCGGGTAAGCTGTTGGTGGCAAACTGGGCTTTTTGTCCTTAAATGCATATATTCCTTTTAGAGAATTCTATTGTGAACAATTTGATACTAAAATGAACAATGTAACACGAAAATTGACACAAGAAAAACTTAAAAAAGAGTATACACATTTTAGTGTGGGTGCGCGGCCACGAGAAATGCCAGGTCCACCTTGGGGAGGACTGGTGCGCATGCCAGGCAGCTCAAAGTGTTAAGATTAAGAAAAGAAACCAGGCTGGGCAACATGGCCCAAAGGCACACATGACCAACTGGGATAAAGAACATTAATCAAATACCGGGCTGCCAGCACCTTGTTGGAATGCCAAAACCTCCAAGCCTGAATATCAGCCCATGACATATTAAAGAAGACAGTGCCAAAACAGAATATTTACAAACATCATAGGCTTGAGAATAGACTGCAGGATGGCTAGATTTGATGATACTGTGAAGAACCTGATGACACATTGCTCTGTTATGCTCACAAACCTTAGGTTGTCAGACAATTATTCTTGGATCCCCTACATGATGTTTCGAAACTATGAGATCTAATTGTGCTTTGTATCCTATGTCCAGCATAAGTTCCTCATTACTTGTCCATATTAAAAACAGAAGTAATTTATCACTGTTGAATATTCTGTTTCGTGCTTCCAATTACTGACATTTGTAGTTCTTCACTGTCTCCTATGGAGGCAAAATTCATGCCAATTTTCTTCTTATTTTGAAAATATTAAAAAATAAATTATTTTCTATACTGCTCTGGGCAAATGCCTTACCAACCCATGAAAACAGGAGAGAGAGAAATGGTAATTCCATCCACCTGGGCTCTAGGAGACTCAAACCCACCAAACCCCACACATGCGAGGCAGACGCTCTATCCACTCGGCTATGAAGAAGTCTTAATAGTAATGGTAATGATTTTTATCTTTACATAAAGCATATGTTATTTGTCAGCAATATTTTATCACAATGTACTTACTTGTATGTGATCTGTATAGTACTGCAATTATGGTAACCAGGAAGGTGCCTTGATATAATGTTGATGTTCATGTGGCCATTGGGCTGATTGCCATGCTTCTCCCCATGTAGCGTCTTACAATTGGGGCACTCCAGGTATTGAGGAGAGTTCTTAGCCATTTCTCTTACACATGCCAAGTGAAACAGGTGATCACACAAAATAAGTCTCACCACACCATCGCTTCCGAGACCTACAATATAAAGCATAAATATTAGAAAATTATACAGCACCAAAATTATTCAAGATATAAACTATAAATAATTATTACCTGTAGATTCATTGATAAATACTTTTCCATAAAAAAATGAAGCCCTAAGCATTGAATCTCCCTCTAGCAAACTGATAGGGACATACATACTTGTACTTGACATAGTACTTGTTATCAAAGTGACAGCAAAATATTGCTCTACTTGTGCTAGCACTTGATAATTTTTATATTAAATTCGGCAGGGAATGACAAGACTTATCCACTAGCATGGGTACACACACATTTTCATTGGGTTTGTCTGAACCAACGCACCACTGAATGTCTATAGCAAGCTATGTCCCAATTTTACTTTCTTCAATGCAGTGAATTTCAGTTTGTATGTATAGGGGATAAAGCTCAAATTATTTGAACTAAAAATAGATACAAAAATCAACTAACTGGTTCATCTGAGTAAGGAATGTTTGACTGACAATCTTGTATATTACAAGCAATATATGTATTCCTACAAATAAATGGGAGGAGCATTAATTGACAATTTACCTGCCATGCGTGAAGCAGCCCCAACCGCCTCATTATCATCAAAGTATCCAGATGGTTCCTGTAAACTGCACATGCAAATAGAACACATCTCATCTGGGGGTGATAGTACCACATTGGTGTGCTGAACCAGTAACTGCCAAAGAAAATATTGTATGAATGTTTTTGGAGGAGGCATAAAACAAAGTACAATATACTGAATAATGAAGATGCCATCTCAGCTTTTTTTAGAAGAACTATTAAATTTTTGTCAATTCTTGCTTTTCATAGCACAACAAAAACTATCTTTTTAGCAACTCTATGATCATTTTTTGAGGGAGTTCCTTGTGACTCCCTGAAGCTATCTTGATGAGATTGCTCCCAACTACTAGGTCACATCAGCTGCAGAGTTCTGTTTGGCCTACCAGGGACCAGACCCAGAACCTGGCACCATCATCATAGAGGCACAGAATGGCTAACACTGTAGTATCCAACCGGCAAAGCATCAAGAAAGTCAATTAAGCATTACCTACCACATCTGGGTTCAAAAAACTGAAGTTTTAAAAACTACCAAAACAACTCCCCAAACAATGTAGGCAAACTATCAAATCTATCGAAACCAGCTCAAACTTGTCCTTTCTCATCCTTGTATATACTAGTCAGCCCAGAGAATGTTTAGATGTTACAGGAAGGCTGCGAGTCACAGAACTTTGGAGAAATTCAAGTTTTAAGTTTTGAAGGGAGAAAGCCTAGTGAACATTTTCAGAGTGTAGTTTCTTGAGAGGATATTTTGGTGCCTGGAGGCAGACGCAAGGGTACTAGAGACAAGAATGAGAAGAAAGATGATTGGTTGCAGGTTATGTGAAGTAACCAATCAACAGGTAACCCAGGGTTATGTCATCAGTGAGAGGAATCTTAGAGGCTTCTCATTGGCCTAGGAGGCCTCACTCAGCCTCAGAATTTTGTGGTGAATGGGTGCACATAGCCAATGCTCCAAATTTCACAGAATTCGTTGGGTGCACATAAAGTCAGAGCTTCTTTGAGCAATGAAGATAAGAGGACATTGCAAGCAGCAGCCTAACTAGCCTCAGGGAGGTGTTACTCACCAATTTTACAATAAAGTTGCAAAGTTGAGTGTGTCATGGGAGCAAGTAAAGGTCAGGTACTTAGTGTGTGCAGTATCCATCCACCTGAGCAGAAACTTAGTGTGGATGGTTATCATTTGACACCTCCTAAGCCGACGTAAGAGATCCTGCATTTCCTAAGAACAGCCCCAGCCAGTGAGAACCGGTATGTACTGAGGTAAGCAGTGCAGAGTCATTGCATGCAAGAGCAACCTGCTCTTGTGATTACCCAGTGACAGTGTGACCACAGTAGTAAAGTGTGAGGTTATTACATTAGAAGACATTTTGTGTGAGCAGTGAAGTGCTAGCAATTATTCTCCAATGACATTTGCAATTGCAAATTGGGCTGTACAGTGGCCCAAGTGTTCCAGTGGAATGTTCACAATGGTAGTATTTGGTAGAGCCACTGGTCACCTGTGTCAAGTTAGCAGTGGCAGTCTCAGGAAATGAGTCGCTTAGTACTACAGGCACAGTGAGTGCCTAGGGTTTCTCATTATGTCACTAGTACATCTGCTGTCAATGGCAGGTAATGAGGAGTCACACCGAAACTGTAGTGCAAGGCTGCATTAGGCATGAGAAGCAGCGACGATCAGCTGCAGCAAGTGTGGGAGGCAGTTGCAAGTTTCCTGCACACCTCTCACGTTAATCACATTGCAGCAACAAGGACACAACCGGCAGTCAGCTGATTGCTGATGAGACGTTAAACAGCTAGGCAACATCCCTCCCAGTTCAGTTTCTGAGTCATACTGAGGAATGAATTAGGAATTTGTGCATTTATTTTAATTGACTACTGACTGTGATAATGCATATTGTCACAAATTAAGTATAAATAATGAATAATTATTTATGGATATGTTTGATGGTGCATTATTACTGTTTTATGGTAAATTACAAGTTTGATTTATAGTTCTTGCTAAGTGAGAAGCAGGCCTTTCAAGTTTTAACAGTATCGCCGGCGCCATGCGCGCTCCTCAAACTTTGACGTCATGGGGCCAATGGTGCGGGCGGGCGTGTGGCGACGCCTAAATGTGTATACTCGTTTCAGTTTTCTCACCTTAATTCTCGTTCTACGTCGTTCGTTTTGGAATCATTGTGTTCGCAATTAAATTCCCTGCAAATGTATATGCATATAATGTCCAAAAACCTGGTGAGACTCCCCGCAGCAAAGCCTAAATTTACCGTGAACGAGCACCAATTTGCACACCACATCCTAATGTGTATACTAGTTCAGTTTGATAACATCAATTTTCATGTTACATCGCTCGTTTTGGTATCAAATTTTTCACAAAATAATGGCGCGCATTTTAAAACTAGTCCCATAATATTAGAGCAATAACTGGAATTTTAACAAATATTTTAATTTTGGATGCTCATCATCAAAATTATTTATATATTTCCAGTGTTTTGACATTAAATTTCATGTTACATCGCTCATTTTGGTATCAAATTGTTCGCAATATAAAGGCGCACATTTTAAAACTAGGCCCATAATAATAGCACAATAAATAGAATTTTAACAAATATTTAAAAATTTAAATTTAGACCCAAAAATGTATTTATAATCTTTCAAGTGTTTTGGCATCAAGTTTTGTGTTACATATTCATTTTGGTATCAAATTGTGCGCATTTTAAAGGCGCTTATTTTGAAACTATCCCGAGGTCAATCGGATAAAAAATGGATTTTATATAAATATTTTTTGTAGTGGACGCAAGTCCTGTCCACGGCTGTGACTTGGGAGAAAAAAAAATGAAAGTGATCGGTGTCCAAAGCGAGCGATAGTGTTAAATTAATATTTGAGTACAGAATAGCAAACAATAACATTATAGCAGGAAATCAACTTGGAAATAACTAACCACAGATCAGAGAGCTATTGAGAATCTGCAACAAATTTTTGCTTAGTCACCAGATAACACAGCCAAATAGGAATGAAAATATTCTCAACATAATTTTCACAAACAACAAAACAAATTAGGGACAATCTCAAATACTACATACTCAGGCCACAAGCTCATTGAAGCGTGTGATCCGAGTGCACAAAGTAAGCTCACACCATCATAACTCTTAATACAGTGTAGGTTCAAAAAACTCAACAAGAGAGAAGAGTTATTCAATCAATTCAATTTTAACAATAAGAGGATTGACTACAAAAAACAAGCATTGAATGTAATGAAATGTTAATTTCTGGGTATTATAAATAACACAAGGCAAGAGTAGGTTCAGTGGGGATATCCATCAGACCATTGAACCCACAGCGATTTTCCAGGGTCTGCAGGGAATGGCCCTGAAAGGAACCCCAGGCCCTTTGACTTGTCATGTTAGAACCCCAGAATAGGAAACAGGTCCCCCGAGAAGGGAGTATCTGTGTATCTGAAGACAAATTGAATAATCGTCTGCACAATTGAGAAGTAGGCTGCTCATACGTCAGTCTGCGAGCAGCCGCGTGCAACAGCCTGGTCGACCAGTCCAGCAACCAGGAGACCTGGGCGACGACTGGGCCATGGGGACGCTAAGCCCCTAAAACACAAGTTAACAATGAAATGGGTGTAAGTAGGCCAACACAGCTCACCCGAAGCCGAGAAGGCAGATCTCGGTGTGTCATAGTTAGGTTGCACAAATCTCAGTGTGGCTCCTCTGCACCAGCCAAAACTCGCTTCCAACCCCAGAGAAGACAAAGCCAAAAACGGATGGACTTACCCAGGGTGAGAAACACCAGAAGCAAGGAGGCCCTCTAAGGGACCGAACCCCAAAAACTTCAGGAAGAGAACCCTGGCAGCACTAGGGAGCACACAGGGAAGAAAACCCTGTGCACATGCAGTTCCAAGCACCCTATTCACACAGCACAAAAGTGCATTGAAACACCCACAAAGGCAAAAACCACCACTTAGCTGAAGCAGAACATGGGAGCCAGAGCAAAAGAGAAGGCATGTCACAATGTCTACCATCAACAAAGAACCGAGGGTGGAGCAGTCGGCTAACTTGGTTTGCCTCCCTCTTTCCCCGAAACGAGGGGAAAAGGACATGGGTCGAACGAGTTTGCAATAGTTTCATGAATTTTCAACTGCTTGTTTACATTGTTGGGGGGGTAGTTCATTTGGCAATTTTGAGGTGCTGATATTTCCATATAACCAGAAGTGGTCTGTTTTGTTTCACTGAATTTGTGGGTGCTTTCCTGGTGGAGGTGGACATGATTAAAATTCACAGACATTTTTATCATAGTGCCACTGCTGTATGCACCTCTTCAGAAGGGGCCAAGTTCTGGTTCTAGAACTCTACGGCTGATGTAACCCAGTAGATGGTAACCATCTCAGCATAAGAGCTTCAGGGAGCTATAGGGGCTTACCCAGAAACTGACACTTCATTACATTTAACACTTTTTCTTCCATGTTAAATGCCCCCTAGCCCCATGAAATTGGGAACAGGGTAATGATAAAAGTGGAAATGTAAGTAATCTTTGGCCCATTAGATTTTTTAATAATAAGAAGGGAATAAGGAAAATTAAATGATACATTCTGTATATAAATGCCAATATAAATGCATAGATGGGATGGATTCTAACTATTCTGCAGCAGATGGCAAGAAAGGTGTAGGAATCCTACCTGGTCCTCTGCTGCAATTGGTGCTCTGGAACGATGCTGTGGTTTATAATCTGAGTGATGGTGCTGATTACGAAAATGAGTGTCCTGCATTGTATTGTCATTATGCCCATCTCCAGACGAAGCCTTGTGCAAGTGACCAGGTGAGGAATTCCAAACATTATATTTCCGCTTGATACCATTAACCTGCAGACCCAAGTCTGAGCTTGGCTGTGGTGCACTGATGGGCATGAAGTGGCTCTGATGAGGAGAGGAACTCTGAAAATTAAATTTTCCATACCAAAATTTTTGGCCCCTTCACCTACATTTTTTTCTTTTTGAAACACCAAACATCGAATATAATGAAATGCCTCTTTCTGGATGAGCTCTGGTGGCTCCTTGAAGCTGTCTTGCTGAAATTGCTCAATGCAAATAAGTCACATTAAATGTGGGAGTTCTGTTTAACCTAAAAGGGACCAGAGCTAGAATCTGGCCCTTCATAGAGGCAGAGAGAGTGAGTAACAATTCATCACCACACTGAAAAAGCATCCAGAGTCAGTAACGCTTTACAGACAACTGGAGGAATAACAAAGGCCAGTGCCACAACATCACCAGACAACTCTGCATGCGATTCACACAAAACAAGAGAAACATTGAAAATTAGCATGAAACTTTATAGTACCAAATGCCACCATTAGGTGGCCTGGCTTCTGCATGCAATCATCTTCCTTAATCAGCTCTGGAGCTCATGAACAGCCCACCGACGATGAGGTAGGGAATTTGGGAGCCTCAGAAATGTCCAGAAAGACGTGTTACATTACATTCAACACTGGGCTCCTGGGAGAGACCTTGGTGGCTCCTTAAAGCTACCCAAAAGGAATTAAAATGGGACTCGTCAGGGAGGAGAGGTGACATGCACTAGGTTAAAGAAAATCCAGGCCAGGAGACCTTGCCTAACAAAGCGCATGCCTGACTGAAACCAGAGACATTAACCAAATACCAGACTGCCAGGACCTTGTTAGAATCCCAAAACTCTCGAACCTGAATAACAGTGCAGGACATGTTGGAGAAAACTGCAGCCAATGCAGCACACTTGCAAACATCATGGGCTGGTGGAAAGACCACAGGCTGGCTAGATTTAAAGACACTGCAAAAGACCTGATGAATATGAGCCTTGGATCAAGGGAACATGGTCAACCAGCAAGGAGTTCAAGATAAAACTGGTGACTCGCAGGTAGCGGCTAAGAGGCACTATAGGACACAAGTAGTGATGCTCCCAGACCGGACTAACCAAGCATCAATAACCAATGGATCCCTTCGAAAGCTAGCCACCACATTCTTCACTAGAAAAGGAGAATGCTGCAAATGAACAAAATATTCAGCAGTAAAGCCTTAACTAAAATTGAGGAAATGCAATCTGGTTCTTTTCAAGGAAAGTTCTGGCAAGGAAAGGATCTGGTTCTGGAGGCCCAGCTGTTTGGCCAATGTTCCTGGTCCCAATCAGTCAAGTGTTGTTTTAGGCTGTGTCTCCAAGCCAGGTTTTTCCTCTTCATCATAGTGCCTTGCTGCCTCTCCCCTTTCCTGGGAAGTCCCATTTTGTTCTTTGTGGTTAATTAGCTCCAGGCAGTCGATGGAAGCTCCCTCCAGAAACCAAGCATTGAATGTAAAGAAACGTCTCTTTCTGGAGGAGACCCGGTAACACCCTGATTTCCCCTTTCTTCCAGGTTTGTCAGTTTGTCATTGGTTTGTTTATCAGCAAATAAACTGACATGGAAAGCCAGCCGCGAGGGCTGGAATTGGACTGCCTGGTGCTGATAACCGATACTAATGAGTTACAAGCCCGTTTGAGTGAATCCAATGTTCTGTGTGAATTGTTTGCAAAGTTGTTTAGTGGTTTCAAGGCTTCATTTTCTGTTAACCCTCCAGTTGTCTGTAAAGCTTCATTGACTTTTTTTCAAGACTTCTCCCTGTGGAGTGGCGAATTCTCACTCACTCCCTGTACCTGTGTGGAGGCCAAATTTTGGCACTGGTCCACGGTAGGCCAAACAGAACTTCCATGATTGATGTGACCTTTTAGCATGGAGCAATCTCTGCAAGTTAGCTTCAAGGAGCTACCAGGAGTGACACTATTTATGACAGCCATGTATACAGAAGGTTAAATTTCTGGATGTGTAAGTAACATTTGCTTTTATTTCAGCGTCTGTGACTAACTTAACTATTTTTATTTGTTGCTAGGGGTTGTAATATTGTGTACTTGTATGTGAAGAATATCACAAAAATAAAAGGAACAAATTTCACATGCAAATATCTACTGAAAATCATAAAAAATGTATACGCAACTTTGCATTCTATTCATATTTATTCCTGTTCATATCACAACCATAACAGGGTCATTTCCATAATAACACAAGCAACTATCAGGCTAAATCCCACACTTGTCAAAGACTTGTCACACACACACACACACACACACACACACACACACACAAGACATTAGTTAGTACCTGTGACTGTGCAGCAAGAAAAGGCACAGAGTGGTGGTTGGACATTTGGCGACTGTGATGGTGTGAATGTGACAGAGTGAGAGGAGAAGGTGCTCGTGAAGGAGACGAGTGACTTCCTGCACCTCTCATCACCGCCTGCACCTCCTGATCCTCGCTGAAGACATCATCATCCATATTCTCATCCGAGTCGACTTGCACCAGTCGGTCTACAACTGGACTGCACGTACTGTGCCAAAAGTTATCACTTTACTATAAATTGATCAAAGCACGATCAAACATTACAATTACAGACTGTTTATGAAATACAGTCTTGTCAGATGAGGAAGGAAATTTTTTCCTATTGCAAGGGATTTTAGTCATGAAAATCTTCAGTGTGGATATAATGTTTGAAGATTCAAGATGCATGTATATCACATCCAAAGGGAGGAAACCTAATCATATGTAAAATTAATTGATGATCAAGGGAAATTTGGATCAATTGCCAACTGCATATATTTAAATTCCAATATAATATTATTTATTGACAAATAATATAAATTCTATAATAAATGTGAAATGTATTCTAAGGATGGAAAGGTAACCTAATTATCTGCTTATAGCAGGGACGATCACCTTAGCTTGTGCAGTAGAGGCGGCCACTGATTACAGCTTCATATACTACTGGGCGTAAAGATGTGTACCCGAAGATTGAGCGGGGATAGTGATCAAGATATATATATATCGAGGTAAAAATAAAAAATAAGAGGTCTTTTCAAAATGAAAATAATAAAGAAGGAAACAAGGATCATCCCACAAGGGATCCACTGAGGCAGAATTATTGGCATGAAGGCAGCAGTGGAGAGCCACCACTGGATACAGCACGGATGTATTAATATGCATCAAACCATACTGGATACACCAGGGCCAAATCAACAAAGCATCAATGACCATAGAATTCTTCAAGAAGCCTACCGAATCATTCTAACTACCGAAAAGGAGCTGGCTGCAAATTAACAAAATCCCCGTCTCTGGAGGAGAGCGTGAAGCTCTCCCTCCTGGCAACTGGAGGCAAGGGAAACTATAAACAGAGACTTCCTGAGGTGAAGCAATGTACAAAACAACTTGCGATATGGACCAGAGACAGTATCGACCCTGAATGCAAGCTGCACTGCATGACGTGAGGCAATAGTATTCGGCATAAGATGTTGATCAAGAAAAAGCCAGGAAAGAAAGGAGAGCATTACACACTCAGAAACTGAGGAACAATGACGAAGAGAAAGGAAGTGGTGAAAAAAAAAGTGCCAAGAAACCTCATACTGTCACCAACAAGAGGAATGCAGGTGGGACACCACTGACAAAGTCACTTGCTTCCCATAAATGTGGTGATAAAATGTGTCAGAAATACCAGACATGAAGATGCGGATCCATCAAAAAACACTCTCATTAGGAGACCAGTTATAAAGTGGAATTTGTTTTGCATATCTGGATATTTTGTATGATGGCAGATCATATCTGTGGAAGTGCTTGGTATTTTAGTTGATGTTAATATCTGTGGTTCTGAGGTTATCTTGAGATGATTTCGGGGCTTTTAGTGTTCCCGCGGCCCGGTCCTCGACCAGGCCTCCACCACCAGGAAGCAGCCCGTGACAGTTGACTAAGACCCAGGTACCTATTTTACTGCTAGGTAACAGGAGCATAGGGTGAAAGAAACTCTGCCCATTGTTTCTCGCCGTGATCCTGTGTTCCCGGGATCGAACCCGGGACCACAGGATCACAAGTCCAGTGTGCTGTCCGCTCGGCCGACCGGTTCTGGTAGGGGTGCCACATTGTCTGTGCTCTGTCTAGCATTTGACTGAATAGATGGTAGAGTTTGGATATTTCTTGCCATTCTTTTCATCTTTTACAGTAAATCTCTCCAGTAGATCTACCCCCAGTCTGGGTGATCAGACCAGCAATCAGGAGGCCTGGTCAGAGACCGGGCTGTGGGTACATTGATCCTCGAAATCTCAAACAGGTAGTATGTATGGGTGTTGCTCTATTCATAATGGCATTCTTTTTAATTTATTCACTTGGTTCTTTTGATATGAAATGTTGGGCGCCTCTGCTAAAATATTCCTCCCTGTTCAATGAATTTTTACACAACTTTGGGAGTAAAAATTTGCAGTTTTCAGACCCAAATGTACCTGTATTTAGGATATTTCACTAAATCAAAGCTGCACAACACTCAGAAAAATACTGAGGGTTTGTTGACCAGACCACACACACTAGAAGGTGAAGGGACGACGACGTTTCGGTCCGTCCTGGACCATTCTCAAGTCAACAATCGACTTGAGAATGGTCCAGGATGGACCGAAACGTCGTCGTCCCCTCACCTTCTAGTGTGTGGTCTGGTCAACATACTTTAGCCACGTTATTGTGACTCATCGCCTGCACTGTGGGTTTGTCATAAAGGAACTTACCCAAGTTCAACAGGACTGTGGTACCTTGAGTTTTGGCTGAGTTCATCGTCAACTGTCACAGATTCCAAGGAGAGATAGGTGGAAGTGGTGTCCACACTTGGTCGTCGCCCACTGTTTATTGAACTACAGTCAGAGTCTAAAGTGTGGTTTGATCCAAATCTGCCCATTGCAGATTCATTTCTGAAACATATTATAGTTAAGATTAAATTACTTTAATTACATGAATTACAAATGCACAACTGGGTCTTGGTTTTATGCTCAATGAATTAGCAAAGACTGGTTCTAAGCAAGGTAAAATGTTGACCTTACATGGCCAACATTCAGTTACTTAAAATTTACATAATGCCTCTTTAATTATTGTTAAAATCACCATAATATTAACTGTATAGAAAATCATAACTACAAGAAGAATTTTTGATGTGTGGTAACACCCTTAGTCTTATTAAAAAAAAAAAAAATAGTGTTGCCTGTAATGAAACGCCACTTTTTGGGCGAGCCCGGAAGCTCCCTGAAACTATCATCATTGACCAAGTGCCATACTACCTAGTGTCATCAGTTGTGGAGTTCTTGTTGCCTACCAGGGACCACGAGCCAGAACCTGGCCCCCTCAGAGAGGTGAAGGGAGCGATGGCCTATGATCACTTTACACCTTAAGGTTACAATATCAAAGGTTACAATATCCAGTTTCTGGGGCTCACCCAGAAACTGGAATTTTATTACATTCAATGCTCGTTTTCTGAGGCAAGCCCTGTTTGCTCCTTGAAGCTAACTTCCCACAGAGAAGGACAAAAAGGGAAACATACCAGGGAGGCAGCAGCAACACCACAGGTACCAAGTCTTTCACCTCCAAAACCCCCCTTGCCCGAATATCAGCCCAAGACAAAGGACCAAAACAGCTGATAGGGCAGCATACTAGCAACCATCATGAGCACAAGAGTAGACCAACCAAGTTCGTTCTGCCCCCCCCCCCCCCACCCTTCCACAAGCAGCTTGTGGGGGCAGGGCAGAAAGAACTTTCACTGCCAGATAGCAAAGATGATGAATACCCTTCAAACTTGCAGCAGTGAGACTGGGCTTGCTGGGTCACCCCATAAGGACTTCACCAGAGACTGGAGGGTATTCCCAGGTCCTGATGGAAAACCAAGCAGGTTCCCCAGAACCAGGGCTGCTCGGTGGATGAACAGACATCAACCGAAGCCAAATCACCAGGCTATAGAAGGTGACCACGTTGAGCTATGTAAACAAGTACCTGAACCCCCAGCACACCCCCAACACAACTAAAGAACACACCAGTAGAGGAGCCAACAGAGGGATCAAGACCCCTGAACAGGCCAAGGCAAGGCCCCCCACCTGATTGGGCCGGCCTCACAGGGACAAACACTCAAACACACCAGAGAAGGAAAACTCTTGGCTGTCTAGGGCAGCCATTAGCAGGCATACAGAAAAGAGAACCCAATTTGCAAGCAGCCAGAAATGCCTAAAGAGCCAAGCTCACAAAAGAAGCCAGAATCAAAACATGCAGGTGAAGCTACACTAAACTAGGAAACAATACAATAAAACAAATGACCCCCACAGGATGACTGGCACTTAGCTTGAACCTTTGGGGCGTGCCCACATGCTGGAACAACTGTAACACTACATGATGATATGACGACACCAACATCTGGAACAGAACTGACTTGGAGAGCAAGCTGGGAGCCGGGGTTTGGCCATCTGGTAGAGGTTAATGGGTACTAATGAGTTTTGAGCTCATTTGAGTAAATCCCTTGTTCCCTGTGACTCATTTGCAGTAATTGTTTGCTGACAGTTTTTGAGGCTTTGTTTTCTGTGAACCCTCCAGTTGTTTGTAAAGCTGTGCTGACTCTGGAGCCTTTTTCTGGTAAGGTGGTGGACTGTCATATGTTTTCTGCACCTCTATGATGAGGCCAGGTTCTCCCTCTGGTCCCTGGCAAGCATAACAGAACTATCCACGGCTGACATGACCGTTTAGTATGACCCAATCTCGAGAAGATTGCTTCATGGAGCCACAGAGGTCTCCCTCCAGAAACATTCAATTGATGGTTTTAATTTTGAATTACTAGAAAAATTATGACTTTTCAGTCAAAGCAATATATAATGAAATCAGACCTGATTAACTACCTTTAATACTGAATGTACTAAAAAAAAACTTAAACCAAGGAAGCATTTTTAGCATGACGTAGAGTCATGTTTCACACTTCTGAGAGAGCCCACTGTAGCTTCCCAATGCTGCAACCTGGAAGCAACAAAGCCTTGGGGAACATACAATGACTATGGCACACAATGACCTACCAGAATCACCAGAATCTGGCTGTCTCAAAAAGACAAAGAGAAGACTGTGGGACAAGAGCTCACCACTGTACCAAGAAAATTTCATCAATAAGAAATTAAGCACTCCAAAATAATCAACTGGTTGATATTTTGTGTATATATCCCAGATGATAACAAAGCAAACAATCATACCATAGCAAAATCACTGCCTAAATGCACTTGCCTATCATCAGATAGTAGCCCAGACAACCCAGGGTCTTGGCCAGCAAGCCACCTTATTCATAAGTCTGGAGGGGGCCAGGGACACTCAGTTCTACTGGGTCCTCTGTCATCTTTCAACTTTCGGATAAGAAATGTTAACCATTCAGAGAATAATGGTTCAAGTTGTGATATTGTTCCTTATTTAGCTTCATATGTATCCTGTGCCACCCATTTTGTTAGTACCATGTTAGCAGTTCACTCAGCGAGATTGAACCTCAAACCGAGAAGGACAATCCTCCTTCTACCTCAAATTTCACAGAGGAGCCAGGAGAGGTGTGTCTCAAGCCTCCTCAAGGAAGATAACCCTTGTTGAAGGGGTTATCATGTTGTCAGGGGTTATCATTGTTGTCATTCATGTTAGCAACCCTTGTTGGCAACATGAATGACAACAAGGAAAGAGAACCATGACCCCATGCAGCTGTAATGAACCACATATCAGAACACACACAAGGCAAGGCACCAAAAGCACGTGTGAATCATAACAAGAAACATAAGCAAAGGCCACTACAAGAACAGTCCAAAGAATGAGCGACACTTAACAGTACTAGCAAAAGTCTGATCTGAGAAATGGCACTGATTCTTAATAATGTGGTCTGGTATTATGCAAAGTGTCTTGGAATATATGACCACACAAAATTAGGAATCGTGGAATAGTTGCACAAACTGTAAGAAGGCAAAATCCTCAATCTCGATAAAGCAAATCACAGTGGAAGATACTCACCGTAACATTCTGGGCTCTTCCTGGTCATCTATTAAGTGTTGTCGTTGACTGTAATGTTGCTCATTGAAGAATTGGGGCTGATCAATTGTGGGCTGAAGCTGTGAATGTTTTGGTGGTGGATTGGTTCGAGGTTTGGGTCTAGGAGGAGCATTAGAACGAGGCAAAGGTTTAGGGGGGCTTGCATCATCTCTCCCTGTTTTATGGCCACCTGCCAACTGTCCATCACCCCCATCATTATGTGCTTGATTCATGGTACCTCCCTTGCTGAAGTTCCCATGATTACGTCCAAACACCTAGGTAGAAAAATTTAATTAAGCTACAAAAAATTTGGTTTGTTAAAAAATGTGTGTGCTACACAAGGTTCAAATTTAAATTACTTTAAATACATCACGCAATGAATATAATGAAATAGGTTCTTGCATTATTAATCAAACTGAAAGGCGAGTGGAGCAGCCTGCGAGCCGTGGCCCCCCCCCCCTCCACCCAAACGAGAATGAGCAGGCACTAGTTTTGTAACGTTTTTGATATTTTGTTTACATTGTTTTGAGTTCTAGGGCCACTTTTGAACCTACAGTTTTGGAGGCAGCCAGCTGTGGTTATTTTTGACTCAACAACTTTCTGGGTGCCTTCCTTGGAGTGGCATAAATGAATAACTTAATATATAAATGTCACAGCTTCCTCACCTCTTTGAGGAGACCAGGCTCTGACACTGGGTGGTCAGTAGGCCAGAGAACTCTGCAACTCCTAGTAGATGGCACCTACACCGCAGATGGCAGATTCAGGGAGCTACAAGGGGCTCACCCCAGAAAGTGCTATGTAAATTAATCCAGCCTAGCTAGGACCTCTGTGAAGGCTTACTTCAATGCTGAAGTGGAGATCGCATGAAACCCAGTACACTCCACCAGCCTAGCTGCTCCAACCGGACAAAAGATGGAAGTAAAAAAACCCAGACTTATCCCAAAGTCAAGGCCACCACAATCGAGGTGAACCTATAAAGAAATGTCACCCAAACACTCCAGGGAAGAAAATCCTGGCAGCACAGGGAAAGCACTAGGGAGTGCCCAGGGAGGGGAAGCCTGAACACATGCAACTCCTAGTGCATTAAACTCCTGGCCCATGAACACAAACATGCAAGTAACAGCCACCAAGGCAAAAGAACACCCCCCCAAAAAAAAATTAAAACACTGGGGCTAGAGTGCCAGTGCAGACCCATCACCAGCAAACATCAGATGGTGGAGTGGCCCAAGAGCTGTGGCCTGCCCCACTTCTCTCCCAAATGAGGGGGGGAGTGGGGGGGAAAATGACCTGGTGCTAGTTTTATGACATTTGTTATCATTTGCTTACGTAGTTTGAGGACTCCTATGGCCATTTTCAGGTCTGCAAGTTTCGGAGGCAGACACTTATGGTTTTTTCTGACTTGCTGACTTTCTGGGTGCCTTCATCAGTGATGGTATAAAGGAATAACTTAATATAAATGCCATGGCTCCCTGCGCCTCCGTGAGAAAACCAGGTTCTGACTCTGGGTCCCCGGTAAGCCAGACAACTCCGTGATTGATGCACCTACATTGGAAATGGTATCTTCAGTGAGCTAAAAAGAGGCTAAACCCGAAACATTAAATGTGACAAACCTTGTTCATTAAGGTGCGTGGCTTTGCATCTGATGTGGACGAATCTGCATCATCTCCTCGACTGCCTCTCCTTCTGGGCTTTGCACCTGACACACTGGCCACAGGTTGCATCGTCGGTACACTATTCATGTTTGAATGAATTACTACTTTCAGCTGTCACATGTCCTGTAAGAACAGTAAACAATCATCAGTATCATTACCCATTTCCATAGGTGGGGAGATAATCAGCCTAGTCAACCAGGAGAGAATAGGAGAGCAGAACAGAAAAATGACTTCGCCACCTCAACACACCTCCAATGCTAGCTTATCATCCTAAGTAGTACACCACCATTACATACAACTAAGTGTGAAATGCTCCTTGCAATTAGGTCCTGTTGTGCATAAGAAGCTGTGAATGCTCAAATACACATGGCCAATTATCAACTCAGCCTATGTTTAGTTGTTCCTGCAACTGTCCGAGGTCTCTTGGATCGGTGGTCTTAATTTGATTATCTTGGAAACCCATCAGTACTCCCCTAAACTCGTGAGTAAATGACATGATACCCTCTCCCATCTCCCTTGCTATTATCCCAGTATTTCTTTGACCAGGATATTTAGGTTATTTTCTTCTTACTAGTGATAATTTAATTATTTGTAATAATAGGGTCTCCCCCTGAATAAATTTGAGGAAATAGTAGACAACATAACAGTTGAAAATAAATGTCACTGCTCCTTAGGCCTCTGGGAAGGGAGGGCCAGGTTAAGGCTCTGGTAGACCTCTAGAACTCTATGGCTGATGTAACCTGTAGATGGTAACTATCTCAGCATATAGCTTCAGGGAGTCACAAGGGGCTCACCCAGAAAAACAATTTCAAGTTTAACTAGCAAAACTGAATTTGGAAAGATTATATGAATGAATGATGAGAAACTTGTCAAGAATGTGTTTTCAAGTGAATTTAAAGGTAGAAAAGAGGAAAGCCAAGAAGAAAAGGGAGGTATACAAAGTGAACGAGTGTGAGGAAGAATTGACAGTGTGTGAAGAGCACATAGGATTTTGATGGAGAAGAGTAGGTAGAAGCTGTTTATTTAAAATGGAGTGTTTTGTTTCCATATGGCAACTCATGAGGAGCATTGTACATCTTATGAAGTGGTGGATACCACTGTGGATGATTTGCTCGAGTACGGTGGTGTTTGTGTTTCCGTGATGGTATGCAGACTAAGATATAGTAAATGAAAAAGTGTTAATAGTTGATTTCTTAATATGTCCTTTATTCTTATCTGCTCCCCATTTTAATTGCAGTTAATGAATCACAAACTAATGAAAGTAGAAAACATAGTACAGTAATGATAACATTAATGATAATGGCTTTTCCTATCATATAGTATAAAGTTCAACCAATTTATATAATTTGAAAAATAGTTAACATCTTGAGGTTATCTCGAGATGATTTAAGGGCTTAGCTTCCCCGCGGCCCGGTCCTCGACCAGACCTTTTTGTTACACCCCTCCAGGAAGCAGCCCGTAGCAGCTGTCTAACTCCCAGGTATCTATTTACTGCTAAGTGAACAGGGGCATCAGGGCGAAAGAAACATGTTGCCCATTTGTCTCTGCCTCCACCGGGGATCGAACCCGGAACCTTAGGACTACGAATCCGAAGCGCTGTCCATCCAGCTGTCAGGCAACATGGTGTAAACTGGTGTCAAAATAATTTTCATTTTAGGGGTTCGAGTCTTTATCATTCAACAATATGTGGTGGGTGGACTGAGCACAACAGAAGACTCTCAAAGAGAGAAATACGAAATACAGTACCTGGGCCAAGTTGTGACTGCTGGGGGGTAACTGGTCGTCTCCCAACAGGATAGGCTGCTTGTTGGATTCTTCTGATGCAACGGATAAAACCGGTTCTGCTGTTCATCTGCGGAAAGATATTAAATGGCTGATCAAAATAGTGTCGAGTTTATTGAAATGCCCTTTTGTGGGCTGCACCTCAGTGGCTCACCTCAGCTTATCTCACCGGCACACAGAGGACATTGAATATATCCAGCTCCCGGTGACAACCTTACAACACCAATGACAAGTACAATTTACAGCAATCTTGTCCCCTTTAAATGGAAGTGAGCTCATGTGGCTTAGATTAACCCAATACCAGGTAAACTTAAAAACAATCAACCTCCCCAGAGATATGCTGGGAATCATCAAATCACCAATCAACTGTCTGAATGACTGACTTTCCCACTAATGTGACCAGCTTGACTGCCTCCAGGTAGCAGCCCGAGCTACCCAAAGATCGGGAAGAAGGCCACCTCACACTGCAGCTACTTATACTTCACATAAAGAAAAAGATTACCTAATGTTGAGAGGAGAAGCAGGAACAGGAGAAGAACAGATTTTAGTTCATCTAGTATGAGATAGTGCCAGGGTTTAATCCAGCTGCTTTTCACTTAGTCATACAATTACCTTAACAAAATACATCATGAAATCAAAATATTGTATACAAATCTGTTGTGTAAACTATGCATTTTTTAAAATATCTTAGTTTATAGGCAGACTGTTCAAACAAATTTTTAAAGCTCCTGGCTTGTTAGATTTACGAACGACTGTACGCATGTATGCCACCCGCACCGACACACACCACTGCTGACACTATCTATATTCACTTTACACCCTGGTAAATCTCTCTCCTCAGAGCTAAAATTTTATCAGGCAAATACCTTCAACATAAACCTGTTTCATCATCGTTATAAATTAGAAACTAATAAATTGGCAGCAAATGTGTATTTCTTTACTTATTTACTTGCAATCAATCATTCACCAAAATTTTTCTCTTGGCCATGCTTTGCCTTTTATTAAAATCTGGCAATCCCTTGTCCTGGTAATATTTATTCATAATATTTTTGCAAACCTGCCTGCCACAGTCCTTATCTCTTTACTGTAGACTGCCATAATGACTGTACAGTGCTGTACAATCCAAATATACACAGCCTTGTTACGATCCAGTTATATCTAATTGATTTAATAACCGACTCGTAACGTTTATCTATAAGAATTAAGTACATTAGCCATTTGAGATGTGATAAAGATGCTAGGTCATGCTTTGTATTGTTGTCTGTTATTGGATTGAGGGATGAGAATAATTGGGGATGCGTATTGTATGAAATGACTTATATTTTCTTGGTAATTGAATAAGGCTATGTGCCAGTGCACAAAAGCGCAGCTTGAGGAGGCAAGTGGTATTCTGGATGTCTCTCGAGGCATGGCCGGATGTGAGGGAAATAAAGATGCCAATTTTGGCGTATGAGCGAGGTGAATGAGGATGTTGCTTGAGGTTTCCTTGGCCTAGAGATATGTTGCAGAACTCTATCATGCAGTTAAATGTGTGGATGAATGAGGCTTTGCCAAGTAGGTTTACACCTCCTGTGTATGTTAAGTTTTAGTGGAAATTTCCATGCTTGAGAGAAGCGTAGCCCGCCTCCCACATCTGGTGGACACGAGGCCGGCTTGCCATGCATGTCATGTTTACCATGCTACCAGATATGTTCTTAGCAAATAACCCAGCACCGAATGTAATGAAATGGCTCTTTCTGGTAGAGCCCTGCTGAGTCCAGGAAGTGCTGACATTGTCCATGACCACAAATGACAACCACACAACATGACTCCTCCACTGCACATGATAACCACACAACACAGCTCATTGCTCTATTCTAATGGGTCATATCCGTTACTGGAGATCTGTCTGGTCGACTTGGGGACCAGAGCCAGAACCTGGCATCCTCACAAAGGTGCAGAGAGCAGGTGATTATATGTTAAAGAGTCCTTCATAGTTAATTGGTCAGATCTAACTTGTCATTTATATGCATTAGAAGTTGTTATGAAGTGCAATAGTTAAGACCACTATAAGATTACTTACTTGAGTAAGGTTGCAGAAATTTATGACGTAGGGGCACAGTCGGAAAGAATGACTCAAGTCTACTATTTGGGCTCCCTGGAAAAAAAATACTGCTAAAATACACAAAATATAATTGCCTTGCAATGCTTTATTGGTACATAGGCACACAGTCTATATAAAAAAAAGATTCTAACAACTTTAACGAATAGTTTATTGTATTCACTTATATAAAATAGAGATTTATTAAGGAAATGGATGAGAGAAGAATAGTACTTCCTGTAAGCATTAAAAGCATCTTTCTGAGCATGAATTATTTGGTTGCCTTTTACAGTAGTTGTCAAAATAATGAGGCAACCTGTTCATGATAATGTTCAAAAACCTGTTCAAAATAATGAGGCAACGTGGTTGTTCAACACCCTCCCAGCAAGCATAAGAAATATTGCCGGAACAACCGTGGGCATCTTCAAAAGCAAACTAGATTTATTCCTCCAAGGAGTGCCAGACCAACCGGGCTGTGGTAGGTTATGTGGGCCTGCAGGCCGCTCCAAGCAACAGCCTAGTGTACCTAACTCTCAAGTCAAGCCTGGCCTCGGGCCGGGCTTGGGAAGTAGAAGAACTCCCAGAACCCCATCAAGCAGGTATCAACCAGGTATCAACCTGGAGGTGCCGCATTATTTTAGCAAAACACTAGAGCGTTGAATGTAATGAAACACCAATTTCTGGGAGAGCCCCGGAGGCTCCCTAAAGATATCACACTCATTAAGTGCCATAAATCATGGAGTTCTATTGGCCTACCGAGGATCACAAGCCAAAACCTGGCCCCCCCATCCTCAGAGAAATGCAGGGAGAGATGGCCTATGAACACTACATTTAAAGTTTATCATCTTTGCAACCATCTAAGAGAAGGCACCCAGAAAGATGAGTGAATCAAAACAGATTACTGCATGGTTAAAAATAAGACCGCAGCCCCAAAACTGCCAAAAGAGTTCCCAACAATGAAAACACACCACCAAAATGGACACATCTTCACAGAGATAGAGATGCTCAGAAAATCCCAGACATACAAGACTGCTGCCAGGTGTGAATGCACCATGTGGTTTTCAGCAGTAAGGGTCCCAAAAAGTGTAAGCAGCTGCACATGGAGCTGCTACTTGCCCACATTATTGGGAAGTGCTGGGTCAAACAGGTAGGACTGGAGCAGGGGCAATGATACCCAACTCAGACTCCTGAAAAATGGAGCTCACTTCCTGTCAATCAAGCATGCATGACTGACAGAACCCTTACCAAAACCCCAAGGAAAGGAGGGGGTTTTCAGCAAACCAAGATTGTGTCCGAGAACTCAAATTGTAACCAATAAGCAGAGATGGACCCATACTCAAAACAGCCAGGGCCATCATAGAAAAGAGGTCCAAGCAGCTCCTTGGAAAGCCTCCAACAGGGAGGTGGAATCCATTAAAGTGGAGACTCAGTGATAACACACCTCGCGAGACTTCGGGTTGTGTCACCGACTCAACAGGCTGCATGGCAGGGTAAGAAATCCTCTTCAGGTAGCAAAGATGAACACCCTCTCTAACTCGTAAACAGAGAGGTTGGGTTCAACAGGTCGCTCCATAAGGACCATGACAGAGACCCGCAGGGGATTTCTAGGGCCTAATGGATTGTAATAAAATAGATACCCAAGGCACCAGGGCTGCTCATCAGAAGAGCAGACAACTGCAGCCTAAACCACAAGGTATGAAATGTAATCGAGTGCATGAACCTCAGTGTATCCTAACACATCCAAAGAATGCCCCCAACCAAGGGGCCCAGACAGAGGAATTCTTGATTCCTGAATAGCCCAAGATGAAGCTACCCACCCCAGTGGTCAGGCCTAATCAAAATAAGCACATGAAGGCTTCACTAAAATGAAGGACAACACACAAAGCAAATGGCCCCCAGAGGACGACCAGGTTCAAGGATGGCTGGCACTTAGGTTGCAGCAGAACAGCGAACCTGCAAGCTGGCATGACTGGCAGCACTATTGGCAGGTGTAAAGACACCAACATCATGAACAGAACTGACTTGTGAGCCAGCCAGGAGCCTGGGGCCAGGTCACCTGACAGTGGTAGTTGATACTAATAAATTTTGAACTAGTTTGAGTGAAAAACCACAGTGACTTTCTGAAGTCTTTTCCTAGTGGGGTGGTAGACTGTTATCTGCTCCCTACACTTTTGAGAGGAGGGCCAGGTTCTGGCTCTGATCCCCAATAGGTCGAACAGAAGTTCTGTGACTGATATGACTATTTAGTATGAAGCAATATCAGGAAGTTAGCTTCAGGGAGCCACTGGTGGGCTCTTCCCAAAAAGAGGATCATATGCTGAAGTAACAACTTAATGAATAAGTAGAATGTTTGAAGCAGATGTGAAGTAAAGAAAGCAAGAATAATATGTATATGAAAAGATACAGTGTCAGAAGACAGGCAATTATGTTCCCGAAGACAGTCGTATGACAATTAAATAATAATCAAGGCTCAAAATTAAAATTACAAAAAAAAAAAAGTTTAAAAACTATCTATGTAACTTACAGAACCCCAAGACTCCTCGATGATACACTGCACACACATGTCATATACATGCCAGTCACCCGCCACATCTCCTGCCCATTGCCACACAGCTCCCTGGCCCGCTGGAGAACTCTGGGCATAAAAAAATCGCCGTATCTTTACAGTCTCTCCTGGAAATGAAATGTAAAGTATTATTTATTCTATATCTTACGAACTTCTCCATATTAATAAACACCAACGTACTACATAAGTATCAAATAGCAGCCTGCTCTTAGGTCAAATCATATGGTACAGCTAAGGAAAACACTGCATTACATATGTACAGTTTAGTGAATTAGCCCATCAGATATACAATCCAAGAAACCAAACAGTATCACCTATATTAAGTTAATCGATTTATTGTGTTGGTCTCAATTGCAAAAAGAAAAAAAACATTTTTCCTGGTGCCTTTAAACAAAATTTTTTTTTTTTCCAAATTCTGCAACATACTACAAAACATTTTGCCTTTCAAATCCCAAATTTGGACTCCATGTAACAGCTCTAGTAAATAGACCACTGAGAATAATGAAAGTTCCCTTTCTGAGCAGGGCCTCAATAATTCCCTAGCATGAAGCACTGGCACTCTGGAGCCATTATCTAGAGCAAGTGCCACTTCACATCAACCAACCCCCTAAAACGGACAGGAAGCATTCAGGAATCAGGGCTCAACCCGTAAAACGCTTCGGAAATGTTTGGAAATTTGATAAGAACTAAATAAACCTCTGTAAGTGAACTCTTCCTGCAAACAATACAATCCCACCTAATGGGACTGAATTGGGTGAAGCTTGCCAGGCAGCAAGTACCAAGGAGCCATGTGAGGGTTCCCTTCCAGAAAGTTCAGGTAACCACTTAAAATATACATAACATAACATTAGTAAATCTTTATGAAATACATCACCTGAAGCTTTACATTCCTGCTCCATTTCAGGAAGGTGAACACAATAGTTTTTGAGAGCAGGATCTGAATCTCCAAGAAAAACAGAGCGCAGGTTCTTGGAGTAAGCACGTTCCAGTAGCTGCGTGACTTCTGGGGTGTAGGGTCGCCATCGTCGCTGAAAAAGCACTTTGCATTCATACAACACAAATATATTATTAAGTCATGCTCATGTAGATAGGGAGGGGTGGGGTGAATGAGCACAGGCTTATGTTAAGAAATTCGATAGTTTGTTTACATTGTTGGGAGTTCATTTAGTGGGTTGTGAGGTTCCAGTCTCTTTGAACCCAGCAATGGTATGTATTGGCTTGCTAACTTTCTGGATGCCCAGAAAACAAAGAAAAAATGCTTTAAAAGGAAGCAAGAAAATAAAAAATGCTCATGTTATAAAATGCAATATAAATGTAAAAGTGACAGTTAAAAGATGGCATTTACCTGCTTGTTCTCCCACTCCCATACCACTACAAACAGTCCTTGCTTTACTGTGGCCATTCTCTTGCACAGGTATATCTCACTTGGACATTGTTCCAATTCTTGTGCAATACACAAACGATAACTCGAAGCCCTTATAAAGACCCTGGAATAAATAAATTTCTCTCTCAGTTGATGAGCTTTTGATTTAAAATATAACAAAAAGACACACATTTGGCATTTCAAATGAATGTTATAGTACTGTATTCTAAGACAATTTATATTAAGAGTACAGTTTTTGGACACTGACGTTAATAATATAAATGATGAACTAAAAATAGTTACAGTAAGTTTACTGCAAAACCTACAGTACGAGTTAAAAGATATGCTGTTCTATAAAACGACACAGCAATAGACATAGAACATGTATTACCTACACAAATATTATCCATAAATATAGGTGTTTGGAGTTTTGATTAAATGGTGACACACACATTTGTGATGGAATTGTGGTTTATATAATACCTCTCATAGTTTCCATACAATTAGGCAGCTCTCCTACAGTGACAAAGAACTGGGGATGAATGGTATATTTATCCCCAGTACACGGGGGACACGGGGGTATATTATGATACTGGGGATGTCAGGTATAGATGATAGGTTCCCAATGTTCAGCGATTCCATTTTTTACAAACTTATTTAGGATTTTCTAGGGTACTTTAATCCTAGATCATCAGACTTCCATCATCAGGTAGGGCCAGATTTTGATCCGGGTTTCCTGCAAGCACTCTTGAATCGATGGAGCCTAATACCATTTTTAAGTATGTAGCTATTAGTGATGGGATGATTAATCGGAATCAGTATCGAGAATCGGAAGAATCTAGCATTTTTAAATAATCGGAATCGGTATCAGAATCAAGAGAGATTTATCACGAGTTATAATTTTTAAAACTATTCTTTAACATTTAAATTGCTTAAATTATGTTCATTAATGATCAAGTATTAAACAATAAATGATCAAATAAAACATTTATTGTTATAAAATAAAGTTTAATTTTAGAACCTGACAACTGACTTTAAAAGAAGCCATTTGTCACATGAATCCCCTGCATAGCAGGGGAACTGCCTTTTCCTTCACCTTCAATGGCTCTGCATACATACATCTACACCAGCCCAGATGAGTCACCAGTCCTGCCACCTCTCCGTACCCCCCAGGACCTGGCACAGCCTGGTACGACTTAAAGGCAACCGGAGCACCTCTGATAACCGGTAGTTTGCCCCCACAAACAAGCAGTTAGCCGCCTTCAACTGACAGTGGTGCAGCTCAACACAAAGGCACCGCCAGCCACAAACGAGCAGTTTGCTAGTTGACTAGATGTCCACCTTTGTATTGACACTGGACGAGTCATCACTGCCGGACTATATAAAGGGCACTGCCTCCCTGGAGAGGCAGTCTCTCTCTTAGTGCTCTTGGAACACCTTGGTCTCTCTCTCAGCCGTTGTCCGCCTTCAACCAACGCCGTGTGTCTGATGCCGTGGTGGTATGATAGCTGTCTTCAGTACACCAGTATATCTTTATGCTTTGTATTCATTGCTTACAGTTTATTTTTGTATTAATGTCATATTATCAAGTTCACCTTTGCATTACATGATAGCCAAGTATTTTCAAGTGCCAATTTTGTTCACTAATATTTCAGTAAATTGTTTTAATTATTTATTTGATGATTTTATATATTTCCACCTGCAACTTACACACTGCAAGGCCAGTAGCAGCATTTTTTTTTTAATTTATGTGAGGAGAATCATACCATCTTGATTCAGTATAACTGCGATACCACAACCCGTTACACACATCTATGTTAATATGTGAAGATATACTGTATTTACATATTGAATACATATTAGCAAGCAAGAATCCCAGGTTCAAATCCCGGGTGAGCCAGAAATGGTTGGGTACATTTCTTATCACCTAATGCCTCTGTTCAACTAGCAGTAAATAAGTACCCAGGAGTAAGTCAGCTTGTTGTGGGGTTGCACCCTGGGAAGTGTCAGTGGTACGACCATAGGGGGAAGGATTTTGTTATAAGCTTGAATCAATAAGCCTGATTATTATACACAGGCTGCCTCACCAACAAAACAAATTATATCTTGGCTTCCACACAGGATATCTCTGTAAATATTATAAAACAAGCTATGCATTTATAATATGTATTTCAGACTACATATAATAAATAAAGATTAATTAACATTTGCATGCACTGATCATTTAATTCTTGATAATACCTGGTCAATAGCTCTTTCATTATCATGAACATGCATATATTTTAGGTTCTACACAACTAGTATATTGACTTATGAGAAAGGTTTTAGTCAAGGTAATTTGTCTGTCTTTCTGCAATACTAAAAGATTTGCAGTATTTTCTGTACATGTAGAATACATGAAGGATAATATAAGTTTTAATGTGGTAGGAACTTCCTTCACACAAACAACAAATGAAGTGCATCCATTCAGAGCACACATGAATCTCTGTTTTTTTTAAACTTAAACTGCATCCACTGGAAAGGCGAAGAGCTAGGGGTGACATGATAGAGGTTTATAAGTGGATGACTGGACATAACAAAGGGGATATTAATAGGGTATTAAAAGTATCAACATAAGACAACACGAAACAATAGGTATAAATTGGATAAGTTTAGATTTAGGAAAGACTTGGGTAAATACTGGTTCGGTAACAGGGTTGTCAATTTGTGGAACCAATTACCGCGTAACGTGGTGGAGGTGGGGTGTTTCGATTGTTTCAAGCATGGGTTGGACATGTATATGAGCGGGATTGGGTGGTTAGAAATAGGAGCTGCCTCGTACAGGCCAATAAGCCTTCTGCAGTTACCTTGTTCTTATGAGACTTAACTTTCATGCGTCATTTGTACACAGCAATGAATTAAAACTGAAGAGATTTAGAAAGAACTCAGGAAGGCCTTAAGCACTATAGTTGTGGATAAACTGGATATCTACCAATTAGACTAAGATATAGAAATAATTTAAAATTAGGTATAATTCAGACATAACTGGTATTGGAGTGGCAGGCCTAATATGCAGTTCCGTGTTTAGATTCTTAATTCTTGGTATGTTGACTAGCGACCATTGATAATACCACGGTGTACTGAACCAATCAACCTTTAGTTAGTTTTAGTTCATTTATTATGCACCCCATACCCATCTTGTGGGCGGTAGTGGAAAGGGTTACAGAGGCACATAATGGGCTCAGGGACTGAACCCCACAATTCATTTAGCTAAGCAAGTTACAATCTTGATGAGCTAGTTACAAAATTCAATATAAGTCGTCACATCAACAATGGGTTCGAGATCGACCTCAAATACAGGTTCTAAATTAAGCAACTGACATATGTGGAGAGCTAGTGTCACAATTTATATGTTTGTCCTGCACACCGTCTCCCATCCAGTGGGCAGCGGTGGATAGGTTACAATCACTCAGTTACTACCTACAGTTAGCAAACTGGGGATATTTGGCTAGAATTTCTGGTAGCAGATCATTTTGAATGAAATATTTACACATCGCTGGAACATTGGTTATAGAATTGTCTCTAAATTCACGTATCTTTTCGCACTCCATCACATAGTGACGGAGGGTGTGCGAATAATTTTGTTGACACAGTTTACATTTGGTCAGGTCTACATCGGCAGATAATGAGAATTCCCAGAGATACTTGTAACCGAGTCTAAGCCGAGCAGCAGTAACATCTAGAAGTCTGCTGATTTTATTGGATGATCCATAGATGTGTGGCTCCTCTTGCATGATAGTATGATGATAGATGGAATTACTGGTGTCAATTTCACTTTGCCTCAGATCTACAAGATCTTGTTGAAGTTCTCGGTGTACTGCTGCTCTCAGATTGCTCATTGACAATCCAAGGTTACACTCAACGGCTCCTTTAAAGGCAGATTCTTTGGCTAACTTATCAGCTCTATCATGCATTCGGAGGCCAACATCAACCTAATAGTAGTTTAGTTTTGTGTTTATAAACGCCAAAACATGCTTAAGCAGGTCTTACAGTTGTTAATTAACCCACTCCAGCTCCTTACTGAAGTTATATTGTCAGCTGTACTTGTTCACCCACGACGTTGATGCTCCGCCAGGGCCGAGCGAGACCAGTTAGGCACTGTGGGAATGTATCGATCAAGACATAGTGGTGAGCAGGCAGCAGCAGGCAGCAGCAGGCAGCAGCAGTTGTAGACTTGTGGCTCACCAGTGTTCTCGTCCTGCACCTGTTGAGGCAGCCTCTGTGACGTCACTTGTAAACAACACTGGCCTGCGCAAAGTGTCTGCGCAACTTGTCCCCATCCCCACACTTGGTTTCAACTTCAGCTTACTTCTCACTCTAAACACCGGCCTAATTAATATGGCTGAAGGTTTTTCAAACAAATTATATGCATCTTCCAAATAAGAAAGTACAATTATGAAATCATGACTTAAGAGGGCATACTTAATCTTATTTGTAACTGGTCTGATTATCAAAGCACCATTAGAAACTGGGATGTTTAACTTCAGATTGTACATTTAATCCTCCATAAACAACCTAATTAAATCCGTCAACATACCACTGGGAGACTGAAATAGGTAAGATGGAAACATCAACCTGTCAGTGTTAGGGTCACTTGTGCTAGTGTTGGGGTGGCTTGTACTCACCTAGTTGTGCTTGCGGGGATTGAGCTCTGGCTCTTTGGTCCCGTCTCTCAACTGTCAATCAATTGGTGCACAGGTTCCTGAGCCTATTGGGCTCTATCATATCTGTTTTCCTCCTGATGTGGCTATGCAGCAGTTTAGGTTGAGTCTTTGCCTTGCTCGCTATATCATTTTCATATTGCCTCTCTACCTCTCTTCTCACCCTGACATATTCATTCCTGGCGCTCTGGTATCTTTCTCTGCTCTCTAGTGTTCTGTTGTTTCTATAGTTTCTCCATGCCCTTTTACTTAGTTGCTTTGCTAGCTTACAACTCTGATTAAACCATGGGTTTCTCATCTCCATTATATTTGTTTCCTTTTGGACTGGGACGAACTTGTCTGCTGCCTCCTTACACTTCTGTGTGATGTAGTCCATCATATCTTGAACCGTCTTTCCTCTGAGCTCTGTTTCCCAAGCTATTTCAGTTAGGAATTTTCTCATC
>WNGS01165503.1:12260372-12282087 GCA_020271785.1 Procambarus virginalis | reverse complement strand
CTTTTTCGGGACCGTCAATTTGTATGACCTAATACGGTACCGCCTCAGTAATCGTGCGGACGCTGGCGGAGGCCACGCTCGCTGCTTGCTCTTTGGGGTGGAGTGTCACTTCCCAGCCCCTTTTACCGTAGCTTTCGTGCCTGATATGATTGTCACCTCCGGCCTGCTCAATGGAGAACGCATTCCTGAGCCGTCCTGGATCCTTGGAACCGCGGGTGGCTTCTTCGCGCTATCTTTCCTCCTCTCGTTTTGTGGGGGCCCCCTTCGGTTTCCCTGATTGTATTTTTACCAAGGCTTCTTTGGTCTTGTTGTGTGGGCCTTGGCCTCTGGGGGCCGGGTAAGGGGAAGCTTCATGCCCTCCTTGCCGGCGCAGGGGGATTTCTGCTCTATCTCGGTCCATGGCGGGTAAGGGTTGTGTGCCCGTTTACCAGGCCCTATCTCCTTCTATTTTCTGGCGAAGAACGACGATCGGCTGCGCGTTTCGGTAGGGGCTACCAATGGGTCACTTGATGCCTTGGTTGGTTCGGCCGGGGGGGGCAACATGTGTGTGTGGTCCTGTTGGCGCGCTCCCGTTCACTTGTGTCATCCGCTTCGGCCGGTGGTGGGGGGATGCGCCTTTGTTGCATTGATCCAGTTTCCCTCGTTCCTGTTCCGAGGGCTCGGGGGTCCGTCCCAGGTGGTCCCGTCAGGGTTATTAAATCTAGCCATCCTGCGGTCTATCCTCGCGCCCAGACTTAGGAAGTTGGGCGGCTTTGCTGCTGAGTGTTTGGTAATATGTCTTCCCGCTGGTCGAATATATTACGGGGCGCGTGGTTTTTGAATCGTAACGAGTATGGCTTCCGCCGCTCCCCCCCGCCATTGTGAACACGTCCCTGCCCCCTTCAAACCCCCCCGCCGACCCCCTTCTTTGAATTGTCCCCCCCCCCTTTCCCCCCTTTATCAGCCCCTTCCACTCGCCCTTGCTCCCACTCCCCCCCCTGAGCCCCCCCCTGCCCCCCCCGTCAGGTCCTGGCCGCCTTTGTACGTCCCGTCGGCGTATTTGACGGGTCGCCGTTCGCTTGTCTTCGCTTCGGTAGATGCTGCCTCTGAAGTCCCCCTTGTTCCCTTTGGGAATTAGCTCCAGGGAGCCGTAGGGTCCCCACATGAATCAGCGTTTTGAATGTATGAAACGCCCATTTTCTGGGTAGCCCCGGGAGGCTTCCCCGGCTCCCTCCCTCCCGTCCGGTAGGCGGATTTTTTTCGCGTTGGTTGAAGCCTATGGTTTCCGAACTGAAGGCAGCCGCCGAGGTGAGGTCCCGGGGCCCCCCCCACCCCTCCCGGGGAGGGAAGGGCTGGTCTGCGTGGGGGGGGGGGGACCAACGGTCGCGGCAGAAAGTGATGGTTTGATTCTTTTCCTTGTGATTGTACGGTAGTTTTTCTACCTGTTCTGTTGGTGGGGTTTGTTGTAGTTTGGATTTCTGACCATGTGGGGGGTTTGTTTTTTGTTACGCCTACCTTTCTGGGTGCCTAAACCCCGGTTCGATGGCAGTAAGAAAACCCCCAAACTATATGGGTTGGTCCAGGGTCCATTGCTCCCTGAAACCTCTCTGAAGGGGTCCGGTTCTGGCGCTGGTCCCTGGTAGGTCTGATCTCCCATAGATAGTGTCCCGTCTAACATAACATACATTAGCCCGATAAGCTCCAGGGAGCCTCCGGGGCTCCACCCAGAAATCGGCTTTCATTTACATTCAACGCTGGTTTTTTAACCTTTAATGAACGAAAATGAAATGGTGCAGTGAATAACTTCTTTTGGTACAATATAAGACTGCTTGTGGGTGAAATTCATGTTAAAAGATTTAAAGTAACGATGTTTCATTGATGACAGGATAGAGAAGAAAAACAAAAGATTTTGTTTTTTGTTTTTTACTTATTTGTTTTTATTTTGCTGTATTATTTAAACACAAAAAGTTTTTGAGTTTTTGTAAAACTAAGAGGAAACTATATGATACATACCACTATGTTACAGTATCGTTATTATGGGTGAAGTGAATGGTAAAGAATGAAGGGGTGAGTGTTAGATTGGCCAGAACTTAATGATAATGGCTAAAGACTTAAAAATACATTTAATGAAAGAAAACTCGCAATACTATTATATATTTTATATGGGATGCAAACAAGCCTGAATGGTCCCCAGGCATACATGCAACCGATATATATATATGGGATATACTGTACATAAGAATGTCATGCAAGTGATGAAAGGTCAGAAAAAGCCAAATTGACAACTTTAATTTGGAAAGAAACCTGTTAAATTATGTATGTGATAAATAACCTAGAGTGTTGTCTGATCATATGAGTGTAATAAGTAGAATATGAATGGTAAATGGTGAATCATGAAGGTATAGCATTTGAACATATTAAAAGTTGCCAAGAGAGACACATTTGGGCAATAACTAATACAATAGGAAGACTTGTTAGTTCACTTGGAAGAATCATTGCTAGTTCACTTGGAAGAATCATTGCTAGTTCACTTGGAAGAATCATTGTAGTTCACTTGGAAGAATCATTGCTAGTTCACTTGGAAGAATCATTGTTAGTTCACTTGGAAGAATCATTGTTAGTTCACTTGGAAGAATCATTGTTAGTTCACTTGGAAGAATCATTGCTAGTTCACTTGGAAGAATCATTGCTAGTTCACTTGGAAGAATCATTGTTAGTTCACTTGGAAGAATCATTGCTAGTTCACTTGGAAGAATCATTGTTAGTTCACTTGGAAGAATCATTGCTAGTTCACTTGGAAGAATCATTGCTAGTTCACTTGGAAGAATAATTGCTAGTTCACTTGGAAGAATCATTGCTAGTTCACTTGGAAGAATCATTGCTAGTTCACTTGGAAGAATAATTGCTAGTTCACTTGGAACAATAATTGCTAATTCACTTGGAACAATAATTGCTAGTTCACTTGGAAGAATCATTGCTAGTTCACTTGGAAGAATCATTGCTAGTTCACTTGGAAGAGTCATTGCTAGTTCACTCATCTGTGAACAAGATTAATAATACCATGTGGGGTATACAAAGAATTTTGGGCTAAGAATGCCGAGGTGGCATGTGATGCTGCACAAATTAATAAAATAATAAGAGGAAATGCTTCGTGAAATAAATTAATACAAAATAAATCAATTATATTCTATGGCTTGACGCTGAAGGGCAAAATGCCATACATGTACCTGTGAGCCTTTATATATCAACAGATTTCTTCACCTTAATGTCTCTCTTACTTTATGGGTTTTGCATTCAGGTGCAACTGGTATGCATCTTTCCCTTAGTCAGTTACAATCTCTTCAGTTTTCAGTTAAGTTTTCACTTTAAGTACAATATCAAGGATATAGAAATGTTTCTTAGAACTTTATATATAATAACTAATTTATCAACTTGCATGCAAGGTAGAACAAGCAGATACTTTATATACACTATCATTCTCAGTATTACAATTTAGAATTACTCCTGCTCATAGAACCTATTACTAGGTAGAAACTTCCAGGAATCTTATAGCCACCACCAAATGGGCAGATCCTATGAATTAATATGGTATTAAGAGTATAGATACGTGGACAAGGAGCCTGTATTAATAAGCTGTGTTCCTACTGATGAGTGCATCCCACCTAGTCTACAAGTTAGTCATATGAACCTAAAGTGTACAAGACAAGAGGCACAAGCATCGCATGTTGTGTCATCCATCAGGGCTCTATGGTTTCACCTTCCGACACATATGGTCTCGGCCAGCTGTCCTCAACACTACACACTGGGTTGTGGTGGCTCAGGCCACATGCACTGATGGAATTCACTTCATTTATTTAGTTTTACTCTATTGGCGTATGTTCATTGCTACATAGTATTCTATTTATTTCCCACACATTTCAGACTTCCCCCCACACAAGCACTGGTGTAGACTCTTGAACTATTAAGTGTACCCATGCAGATAAGAAAAGGAGGACTGTATATATGATGAGAGCAAACATTAAGTGAAAAGATTAGTCAAGCACAAAAAGAGCAAAGTGAATGAGGAGTTAGACATAAAATCAAATAACATTTCAGGAAACGAAAACCCATTTTGGAAAAGTTAGAAAGTGCAGCAGAGACTGATGGAAATGTCACTCTAAATCTTGATGATAAATGCAATATTGGAAACAAATAATTAATCAAAAATATATTAGGACTTGGAGGAATGAGTATTTTGATAGTGAAATTGATGCAGGAAGCTCAACTGTGAACATGGCGGCTTTTGTGGTAAATGAAAAGTTGAAGATAGAATATCGATGCAAGAAAGAAGTGCATCAGTACACAGGGTGAAATGTGGAAAAGTTGCACATACAGTATTGTATTCATAAGGCAAATTTTAAAAGGCAATTTTAGATTTAGTATTAATGTACTGTATTATAATAAAAACTCAATTAGTCTTGAGCATTATTAAGTTAAATAATAAATGCCTTGAAAGATTTTATTTAATAAGATGAGCATGTTTAAAAATTTATTCCGGAATTGGTAAATTTTATATAATACAGTAATGTAAAAGTATGCCACGGTTATAGGGCGTTTCCTTGGCGGGTGTGTGTGCACATGTATGGATGGGGAGTCACAAGGGATGTTTCCTTGGCAGGTGTGTGTGCATGTATGGATGGGGAGTCATGAGGGATGCCATTCTAGAGAAGGTTTTGATGTAGTGTGTGATTGGAAATAATGGAGTACAATTAAGAAATATGTGCAGATTTTTTAATGTGGGTATGTTAGATAACACTACTAAATGTGAATGGGGAAAAATAAAGCAACAATATTGCAAAGAAAAGGAAACTGTAAAATAAAAGTAAACTGAAAAGGCCTAGAAGATGTAGATCAGTATAAAAACCTAAAGTCTGTAATTGACAAAGAGAAATTTGTTGAAGTTGAGAGTAGAGTAAGGCAAGGGAAGACAGTGGCAGATGTAATGAAGGTTCTGGTTAGGAAGACTAGGTTAGGAAGAGACGTAGCTAGAGGGTATGAAAACATGCTAGTGCTCACCATTGTTTGGCTGAGAGATGCTGGTGTGTCATGGTTATACAAAAAATCAACAGTTGGAAGTGTAGACATGGAATACTTGCATTTGTTATGCTAGGAGTACAGGGTGAGGAATACACATTTTCTGAAAGTCACTAAACCAAATTTGATAAAAGTGTATCGAGACAGTTTGGCCATATTGAATGACTGGATGAAGATAATGGTAAAGTAATTACGTTCGTGTCAATTTGACTGTAGAAGACAGAGTGGATGACCAAGAACATCCATGTAGACATGATAATTGTTTGAGGAGCACACAGAGGTTGTTGCTGAATAAGGTTAAGAATTTTCAAGTGGTTAAGGAGTGAATGTTTGACATACAATGTTTTAAATGACTACAGTACCTACTTTAAGCACTTAACACCTGGTCATATGAAGCAGTAGTGTGTGTGGCGATACTGAACTTGCATAATAGTGAATATATTGTGGAAGATGGGCTGAATGCTGGTGTGTTTTTGAATGTCTTGATCTCCTTTCCCTGTATTGCCTTCCTTTTTCCTCCAGCATACTTTCTCATCGTCCCGTAAGAATTGGAGGCAATGTAATCATGTTGATGTATTTAATTTTGACTCTCTTCTTTGTCCATGACCATAACTGTTGGTAAATGTGATGGATTAAGTAATTCCAGTCTGTGATTTAAGAATATGATGATTTAGAGTGTAAAAAGTTAGTACAACTTTGATTGGTGCTGATATCTTTAGAATTTTATAAGCAACTTATATTGATATTAGGAATAATTTTTAATTAATGAATATGTACTGTGAGAAGCCAAGATATGGACATATTCATGTTTTGTTTGTAGTGCTAATTATTTGATTGAATAATTTGCAAGTGAAATTACTGTATAATAGTTATTTTAACCAATATTTGTAATGAGATTTTAAGCTTAAGGAACATTTACAACTATTTCATTCCATCGTTATAAATGTTGAAAAGATAAAGTTGCTGAATGAAGAAGTTCAGTATACATACACAGTATATCAGATACTGTATGAGCTCGGTTAGCCGAAGCCCACTAAACCGAATATTTGGGTTATCTGGCCAAAGTCGGATTCAAATCATTTTCTGCCAAACTTCACCATATCTAAAACAAAATTTGGATAACCGAAGATTAGGTTGCATAAATGTTTCTTTCACCCTGATGCCCCTGTTACCTAGCAGTAAATAGGTACCTGGGAGTTAGACAGCTGCTACGGGCTGCTTCCTGGGGGTGGAGGCCTGGTCGAGGACCGGGCCGCGGGGACACTAAAGCCCCGAAATCATCTCAAGATAACCTCAAGATAGTGTGTGCTCTTGTAGCACACATGTCGATGCAGAATGTGTGTTTGTAGTATACACAGCTGTACAGCAGGTGTGTTTCTGTGGCATACACAGCTATACAGCAGGTGTGTTTCTGTGGCATACACAGCTATACAGCAGGTGTGTTTCTGTGGCATACACAGCTATACAGCAGATGTGTTTGTGGCATACACAGCTATACAGCAGGTGTGTTTCTGTGGCATACACAGCTGTACAGCAGGTGTGTTTCTGTGGCATACACAGCTGTACAGCAGGTGTGTTTCTGTGGCATACACAGCTGTACAGCAAATGTGTTTGTGGCATACACAGCTATACAATAGCATGTTCTCCTGTGGTATACACAGCTATTCAGCATCATGTGCTCCTTTGGTATACACAGCTATACAGCTTGTGTGTGGTATACACAGCTATACAATAGCATGTGCTTCTGGGGTATACACAGCTATACAGCATGTGTGTGTGGTATACATAAGCTATACAGCATGTGTGGGTGTGTGGTCCTGGGTTATCACTAAACAAATCAAATCTTATTTACCAAAACGTGTAACTGACATTGACATGTGAGTGTGCTTTTAAAGCCATCCCTAGGAGGGGTCGCGGAGAGAAAATGAAATGGTGATGACTGGTCCATCGCTAGGGAAGGTAGCCCTGGGTGGTGGTGACCTCCACATTGCTGGGGAGGGGTAGTCCTGGGTGGTGATGACTGGACCATCACTAGGGGGAGCCACTACCAGGGCTACCCTCCCATCTCTAAGGTGGGTAGCCTTAGGCTGTGATAACTGACCCATCTCTAGGGAGGGGAGCCCTAGGTGGTCAGGCCCATCACTAGGGAGGAAAGCCCTGACTGATGATGACTGGCCCATCACTATTGAGGCTTGTCATAAAGTAGTAGTCATAAACATATTGAGACCAGTAAGTATAATGTAGTATCAAAACTCAAGTATGGTGGAGATGAAATAAGTTCCTTATTTACCTGTTTTGTAAATATTTGATCCCAAAAATTTAGCCTAACATTTTTAGCTTTGCAAATGGTCTTTATTTACAAGATGCAACTCTTATATACTGCCTACTATGGAGTGTAAGAAGTATGTTTTGATCAGGAGAGGTGAAGGCAACAGGAAAGAGAAGGTCATGTCCAGGGATGTTTTACAGACATCCAAACTTGTATTTGTTGTCTCTGAGGTTTTGCTTCATTTAAATACATACAGTAAAGAATGTAACATGGCTACAGTTGCCGTGGTTGTGTGTGTGTACACAGTCACATACACATTCTTACAATTAAATTTTTTTGTTAAAAGTATATTGGTGAATGTATAAATTATTTTATATTAGTGACTACTGAATATTTAATTGTATTCTTATTTATATAAAGCTAATTGACAATTACTGTGACGTTTTGAAAGAAAAGTTCATTGTAAGTTTTTAGTTTGTATGTTCAGCTTTTATCATATATTGGGGAGAGAATAAGGGGCCTCTAATATACTGAATTTTTTTATGACAAATAATCACTACACTCCTTTAAATCTAGGGTCCTGGTAGTACAGGCTGGTTCGTTGTAGACTCTCAGTTGAGAATTCTGGATGCAAATCCTGGGCGGAACAGAAATGGTTAGGTGCATTTCCAATCACCTATACCACCTAACTGTGAGTGGGTACCAGGAGTTAGTCAGCTTGTTGTGGGGTTACATTCTGGGGAAAAGGGGGGTCAGTAATTTGACTTTTGGGGGGATCTCGATATAATCCTAATTGGTAAATACACTCTGGCTTACTGGACCCCCGACACAATGAATTATTATTAATAACATCTAGTGCCAAACATCATATTTATAAATACTTAAGACCAGCATGCTGAATCATAGTTAACAACTAAGTTGCTTAGAGACAGAAGATCTATAATAAAGTGGATTCTACCTGTTCATTTCCATTTTAATTGGATTTATCTTGAGACACTTAGACTGTGTGAATCATACAAGTACTGTACCAGTGATTGGAATGTTAGAGGTGTCAGATGTTCTGTTTCAGTACTATCAAGTCTTATTTGGTTGGGTTGATCTACTTTATGGGAGGTGAAAACTTTATTACTGAATGTCATATTCTTTTCAGTTTGTTGTGTAAATGATACAATAATCCGTAAATGTAAATGATGGTCATCTAATGTATTTTTTTCAATGTACAGAAATGTTAATTATTGTACTGTATACTAAAAATTATAGTATTTGATTGCACAGGTTATTACAGTTTCTACTTAATCTGAATATATTCTGCACCAATATGATGTTATTTTGATATTACTCTTAAGATACCATTATTATATATACAGTACAGTATTCTTTTAAAGTAACCATTGAGTGGACGTTGATTTAATTTAGCAAAAATATAATTTTGTGGGTAATGTTTTGTGTGGTGTTCTAATTAGCATTTAAACAACTATGATGCTTTCCCATAATTGTAATATTGTGCCTTACCACAATGAATGCAAACAAAACTACACAGTAGATAGGAAATATATGTACATTTGTACATAATTGTTCTGCCCCAACTTAGCATTGTACTATACTAGCCAAATACTGTAAATGTAAAATGTATTTGCAGAGCAGAGGAGCATCTGTTTACATATTACTCATCCATGCATGCTCTTTCATGAAAATACAAATAAATGATAATAAATTTATATTGAAGGTTATTAATTTTTATTGTATATGCTGTGTTAAGCATTATCATCACTATCCAATTTTTCTCCGGGTTTGGTGCATTCTTTTGATAATTACTTACCCAATTTTTCACTTTCAAGGTGGGGAGAGATAAGCCCCCAAAAAATTGAACAGCAAGATATGAGAATCCAGCATTTATTGTAAAGGCTTTTTCTGGTGGGTCCGTAGAATGGCTCCTCTGAGCTATTAACTTTGCTTAGTTGCAAGCCCCAAGTATCCCACCACGCCCTTGTTTGTCTACAGTGCCTACTGGGGCCCAGGAGCACAGTGTGACCCTCTCAGAAGATACCAAGGGAGTCTAGGGATACTAGATCAACCTAAGCCAAAAGGAAATGACCACTAGAAAGGTCAATCGCCCCAGAACAAGCAACTGCATGGACCCTGACAAAATGTGTAAACATTAGTTGCTCAGACCAAACTTTTATTTATACTGTATATACAAGAGTTTTTACTTTCTTGTACAGCCACTAGCACACAGCGTTTTGGCAAAGTCCGTAATCCTAATTTTCCCCAGAATACGACCCAATCGTTTAACAACCCAGTACCCATTCACTGCTGGGTGAACAGAGGATGCAGTTAAGGATTGGTGCCCAGTCAATCCTCGCAGGCCATAGCGCTCCCGAACTGCCAGGCGAGTGTGTTATCACTGCGCCATGGGGACTAACTTATAGTTAGTTACACTCGCCCATCACCAGATGGCAGCCCCAGCAACACTCACTCGCTCAGCTGCCCTCATTAGACACACTGCTCAGAAACAAACCCCTAAACTCCTGAAACAAAAGAGTGAGAACAGAGGAAGAGATATTTGACATTTAGTACCTTCCGCCCTAGGGTAAAAGGGACCATGTCCTTTTGGGAATAAAGTTTGCATTGCCTTATAATCTTAAAGAATGAGGAAGTTGAAGCAGTTTAAAACCCCTGATTTTAGGAGAGGACATTATGGGGAACTTAGACATCTCTAAGGAATTTGAGTGGAAAGACTGTCAGGTAAGGAAGTAAATGTAAAATTTTGTGAAATACAATAGAAGCACAATTTGTTTTTTGTACACCAAAACAGAGATGCAGAATCCGGAAACAGGATTGGTTCAACGGAAATTGCAAGAGGGCCAAAGACCAATACACGAAGGAATTAATATAGGAAGAGGCCAACCCAAACAGACCAACAATACATAGAAATGCGAAGCAACTACACGACAGTGACGAGAGGCAGAGATAATTTTTGAGAAAGGGATATCGGGAAAATGTTAAATTAAAAAACAAATTTCAGGTAAAGAATAATAAGAGGTTGAAAATAGAAAACAGATTTACAATGAAAATGCATGAAAAATTAAACGAATTGTTCCAAAGTGTTTGTACAAAATGAAATCTAGAGAACAATATAGAGCACACAGGTGTCTCGAGACCCAGTGGAAACATGCTCAGGGAGCTAAGCAAGAAAAAAGCAGTTGGCCCAGATGGAGTTACACCATGGGTTCTGAGAATGTGCACCTGAGCTAGGCATTCCACTTAAACAGATTTCAGGCATCCCTGTGTACAGGAGTTGTAGCTGATGTGTGGAAAAAAAGCTAACAGTTCCAGTCTGCAAAAGTGGCAGCAGGGAAGACCCCTTCAATTATAGAACTGTATCATTGACAAGTGTAATAGTGAAAATATTGGAAAAAATAATTAAAACTATATGGGTTAAACACCTGGAAAAAATCTTTTAATAGATACAATATGGTTTTCGATCACAAAGTTCCTGTGTAACGAATTTACACAACCAATAATGTTGGTTGACATTATTGGAAATAACTCGTATGCAAACTTGATTAGCAAATGCACCATCATAATCAGTGAATTAAAGACCTTCAAAGATAAAACAAACAAAACATACAAAATAAAATGTTTATTCACACGATTCAAAAATATATATTTATATGTACAAAATAAATAATTCTATAACATTTTATATAGTGATTATCACAGGGTGGAGCACGCCATTGTTGACGAGTAGATGACCATCACTCTCCGGGCTCGTCAGGCGGCCGCAGTTCGAGGAGCACTTGGGAGCTGAAGGTCAGGCGGCAACGGGGATGCTGCCAGCAACCAAGCCAAGACCTTCCTTCATCTGGCTCAAGAGTCAGCAAACAGGATTGCAGAGATTACGGTGATATTGCAGGTCAACGATGCGTCAGTCAGAGATTGGTCCATCTAATAAGACGTCCTGTAGCCTGGCGCTGAGCTGGTGCCGTGGTCGCTGTAGAGAATAGTACTGTAGTCGCTGGCATTGTTGACGAAACCACTCTCGTAGCTGGCCGAACTGTCCATGTTGCTGCATCCTGAAGAACTGAAGCCGTTGTTAAATCCTGAAGCTGAAGCACCGTCGCTACAACCAGAGGCGCCGCTGTAGTCCATAGAGTAGTCGTTGTTGGACTGCTGCTGCTGCTGCATGCTGAAGTTGAGGGGTTGTGATGACCTGTTGTAAGCGTCGCTGAAGTTCATGTGCTCCACTGGACTCTCCGGAAGACTGTCGGAATCAGAGTCGGACTGGAGGGTGTCCTGGAGGTCGCTGATGTAGTCGATGACGTGCTGAATCAGCTCCAGCTTGTCCACGTTGCGGTTCTTGGGGCAGTGTGGTACCAGGTCCTTCAGCTTGTCAAGGTAGAGGCGCATCTCGGCGGAGTTGTCAGGTGCCGCGGAGTTCTTGGCGGCAAGAGCTGTGGCCATGGCGGCGGCCATACGTTCCTGGTAAACAGTGTTCATTGTCAGTATTGTCAAGATGAACAGAGAACACAAGGCAGAGTGAGCTGGTAGAGCAGGAACTGGCTTCTGTGCAAAGCAGGTGATGTCTGATGCAAACTAGCGGGGCTTCGGCCTTTTTAAAGGGACCCGCGCGTGGTCAGTCACGCCCACTGATGACGTGTTGTGTCAGGATTGGTTGAGACCAAAGGTCCCGAAGGGAACAACCCACAAGCCATGGACGGTCGACTCTACGTTAGTTTAGTTCATTTATTATGCACCCCATACCCATCTTGTGGGCGGTAGTGGAAAGGGTGACAAAGGCACATAATGGGCTCAGGGACTGAACCCCACAATTCATTTAGCTAAGCAAGTTACAACCTTGATGTTAGTTATCAAATTCAGTTATAAAAATTAAAATAGTTATAAAAGCTCGTTATAAAATTCAATGGACATCGTTACATCATCATTGGGTTCGAGATTGACCACAAGTACAGACTCTACATAGACTACACAGAGAGACCACAAGTACAGACTCTACATAGACTACACAGAGAGACCACAAGTACAGACTCTACATAGACTACACAGAGAGACCACAAGTACAGACTCTACATAGACTACACAGAGAGACCACAAGTACAGACTCTACATAGACTACACAGAGAGACCACAAGTACAGACTCTACATAGACTACACAGAGAGACCACAAGTACAGACTCTACATAGACTACACAGAGAGACCACAAGTACAGACTCTACATAGACTACACAGAGAGACCACAAGTACAGACTCTACATAGACTACACAGAGAGACCACAAGTACAGACTCTACATAGACTACACAGAGAGACCACAAGTACAGACTCTACATAGACTACACAGAGAGACCACAAGTACAGACTCTACATAGACTACACAGAGAGACCACAAGTACAGACTCTACATAGACTACACAGAGAGACCACAAGTACAGACTCTACATAGACTACACAGAGAGACCACAAGTACAGACTCTACATAGACTACACAGAGAGACCACAAGTACAGACTCTACATAGACTACACAGAGAGACCACAAGTACAGACTCTACATAGACTACACAGAGAGACCACAAGTACAGACTCTACATAGACTACACAGAGAGACCACAAGTACAGACTCTACACAGACTACACAGAGAGACCACAAGTACAGACTCTACATAGAGTACACAGAGAGACCACAAGTACAGACTCTACATAGACTACACAGAGAGACCACAAGTACAGACTCTACAGAGACTACCAGAGAGTACAGACTCTACATAGAGAACACAGAGAGACCACAAGTACAGACTCTACGTAGAGAACACAGAGACCACAAGTACAGACTCTACATAGAGAACACAGACTACACAGAGAGACCACAAGTACAGACTCTACATAGACTACACAGAGAGACCACAAGTACAGACTCTACACAGACTACACAGAGAGACCACAAGTACAGACTCTACATAGAGTACACAGAGAGACCACAAGTACAGACTCTACATAGACTACACAGAGAGACCACAAGTACAGACTCTACATAGACTACACAGAGAGACCACAAGTACAGACTCTACATAGACTACACAGAGAGACCACAAGTACAGACTCTACATAGAGAACACAGAGAGACCACAAGTACAGACTCTACATAGAGAACACAGACTACACAGAGAGACCACAAGTACAGACTCTACATTAACAATTGATTCTTTGATTTTATCGGTGTTAAAGAAAGTGTTATTTGCCCGAAACGCTTTGCACATTAGTGGCTTTAGGCCTAGTATATACTAGCTTTATCTAGATATCCAACATTCTAAACAAATATCTGCTTGTAGCCCATTTTGTTTGTTTGTAATTTGTCCTAAATAAACTATTATTATTATTATTATTATTATTATTATTATTATTATTATTATTATTATTATTATTAAATGTGAAGTAACACGAGAACTAAGAAAACAACGGCACTTCTCTGATTTTTCTTAATGTATATTTTCTTTTGTTATTAGCAAAATTAGGTATACACAGCAATGTGCTGCTACCCTATTCTATGTGAGCCATTACAGAGCGTAGATCAAGAACTAGCTATTGGTTCACCTATTATTCCTATCTCACGGGGATGGTCAGTCATGCATGGAATCAGGGGAGAAATCACCAGCCTTTAGTACAAAAACAAATCAACTATCACTAAAAATCAGGTGAGCACATAAAATGTAAGGCTGATTGATCTATTAGCCCGCAGTAGCATAATCTGGGCACAGCTCAAGAATATCTTCCAATATTCCAGAATGAATGAAGAAATTACAGAGCTCAAAGTACCTCATACCATTAGGTCTGAAGACACTTATCACAGGGCAATCACAGATATAGTGTTGGAGAGTATATCTTCCTCCATGTTCACATAGTATACAATTGAAATGTTCACCATTGGGGGGGGGGGGAATCATTACCTGCAGCCACCTGCCATAGATATCGATATCCCAGCCCAATTTTGGCAAATTACAATGTCACACTGTCTAATGGATGTTTTATGCTGCCCGTATATATAATTCTCGGTTCTTAAACATGTCATAGCTCTTTATATTCGTGCTTTCTGGCCTTTGAATGTCAGTGACTGCTCTTCTGTCTTCCCTAATTTCCTGAAATATTGCGGCATTTACAGCAGAGATTGGACTGCCGATATTCAACTCAATTTCAGGCTTATCACCTGCAGTTTTAGCTGTCTTGTCTGTGTCATCATGCTGGAGGCAATCCTAATGATCTTTAAGCATTCAAACATAACTGTTTAAAATATTCGATTTATACATTTACAGTTGGGTTAGTTTGGGTTTAAAATATTTTTATAAGACGTTTTTGCCGCATGGAGCACAAGTATGCGGTTTGGAGCCAGCATATACAGGCATGGGGCACGGCGGGGCGGGCGTGGCTGAGTGGTCGTCATCACAGACACGTCGTCTGGCTGTCGCCATCACGATCACTGTTGACCTCCACAAGTGTTCCTCGCCCCCGCCCCTGACCCTCATTACCCAGGTCACCTGAGGTCATCCAACGTGTGCTCAAGTAATGAGTCATTGTGGCTCATTGTTGTTTATTTGTTCATGCGTTAGTTCCGTGTTTTTGTTCTTTATTTCTTCATGCGTTAGTTTCGTGTTATTGCTGTTTATTTGTTCTTGGGCAAGAACGGAGAATTACGGCTACAGTTATTTCATCGCTTAACTTGTCTTAATTAGCGGAGTGCGGTTGTTAGCGTAATATTTACATGAAGAACAAGATGGTGTTGGTAATTATGAATGTAGTTGTGGCATATTGGTAAATGATTCATAGCAAGAGTTTCATTGTCAAGTTATTTATTGCAGAGAGCGAGGATTACCAGACTAAGAGCGGCTCAAAGCCCGCGCCAACAAGATCACATCGTCTTTGGTTGCCTTAATCCTTTCTAATCTTCTCTACATTTGTCTTAAGGATACGCAGATGATCAGGAATGTTCTGTTGTTTGCTTCTACGTTGTTTAAGCTGCTAGCTGTTTGCTTGGACACTGTTTAAGGTTGTCTTGAGATGATTTCGGGTTTAGCGTCCCCGCGGCCCGGTCCTCGACCAGGCCTCCTTTTTGTTACACCCCCCCCCCCAGGAAGCAGCTGTCTAACTCTCGGGTACACTGTTTACTGTTAGATAACAGGGGCATCAGGGTGAAACACTGTGCCCATTTGTTCTCGCCTCCACCGGGGATCGAACCCGGAACCTCAGGATTACGAATCCGAAGCGCCGTCCACTCAGCCGTCAGGCTCCTGGCAGGTGCAAGAAATTTGGTTGGCTAACTTTACGATGCATAGACACGCGTAGTGAACCAGGACGCCCACACATGTAGTCCCAACTTGACAACTGAAGGAAACTGTGACAGGCAAAGCTTAGTGAATTAGTGTTAGTTTTGATATAAAATATTATTACATATTAAGATATTTGTATCTTAGATACATCTGTGTGCCCTCATTCTATCTGGGCCCCCTCAGGCTGCCTGGAGCCCTCAGGCTGCGTGGAACACTCATTTTACCTGGGGCCCGCGGGATGCCGAGGGCCCCAGATAAAAAAAAAGCCCCCTTCCCCAGCCCGCAAGACAGGGATGTCCAGCCCTAACGAGCTCCACTTGAAATTCCCGCCAGATAAGCCCCACGAGCCGCCAGAGGTGAGAAATTCCTTTTCCGAATGTCACTATGTGATGGAGTGCGAAAACATACGTGAATTTAGAGACAATTCTATAACCAATGTTCCAGCGATGTGTAAATATTTCATTCAAAATGATCTGCTACCAGAAATTCTAGCCAAATATCCCCAGTTTGCTAACTGTAGGTAGTAACTGAGTGATTGTAACCTATCCACCGCTGCCCACTGGATGGGAGGCGGTGTGCAGGACAAACATATAAATTGTGACACTAGCTCTCCACATATGTCAGTTGCTTAATTTAGAACCTGTATTTGAGGTCGATCTCGAACCCATTGTTGATGTGACGACTTATGTTGAATTTTGTAACTAGCTCATCAAGATTGTAACTTGCTTAGCTAAATGAATTGTGGGGTTCAGTCCCTGAGCCCATTATGTGCCTCTGTAACCCTTTCCACTACCGCCCACAAGATGGGTATGGGGTGCATAATAAATGAACTAAACTAACTAAAACCAATAACAGTCAGCGTATGATGTATAAGAGGACACTGTATGACGTATGTCAGGAGACTTTAACTGCTGTATTATCAGTGTCTTGCACACATTGTATGATGATGTTCCCTAAAGAAACATGTATGGGTGTAAGCCAATATTTACTAGTGACCAGTGAAGGTCAGACGGTGAGAGGTCCAGGCAGGTTTGGGCGCGTTAATTGAACGCCATTGACAGTCGCGCCGGACATTTCCCCAGAGACCTTTAAGGCTTTAGCTCCGGCCCCTCTTGTTGGCCCGCGTAAAATAAATGACTGTCAATTGGATACGTACTTTTGTCCAAGTTTATTGACATCTACTTAACTATGAAGCAGATGTATATAAAATGGGTTAAATTGGCTACAGTTATTATTCCTTAAATTGTGTGCTGGAGGAGATGGTTCATGGCTGAGGAGAGGGAGCTGACTAAACTAGTTGGGTTGGGTTACATGAGCGACAAAACGTCATAAAAAATACTTTAAAACCCATCTAACACAACTAACTATATAAGTATACAACGAACACTTTAAAAATGTTATATTTGATTGCTTAAAGATCATTAGGATTGCCTTTTATACACTGAGAAAAGTCAGAGTTTTCTCAGTTCTCGTGTCACCTCATATTTAATAATAATAATAATAATAATAATAATAATAATAATAATAATAATAATAATAATAATAATAATAATAATAAGTTTATTTAGGACAAATTACAAACAAACAAAATGGGCTACAAGCAGATATTTGTTTAGAATGTTGGATATCTAGATGAAGCTAGTATATACTAGGCCTAAAGCCACTAATGTGCAAAGCGTTTCGGGCAAATAACACTTTCTTTAACACCGATAAAATCAAAGAATCAATTGTTAATGTAGAGTCTGTACTTGTGGTCACTCTGTGTAGTCTATGTAGAGTCTGTACTTGTCGTCTCTGTGTAGTCCATGTAGAGTCTGTACTTGTGGTCTCTGTGTAGTCTGTGTACTCTATGTAGAGTCTGTACTTGTGGTCTCTGTGTTCTCTACGTAGAGTCTGTACTTGTGGTCTCTGTGTTCTCTATGTAGAGTCTGTACTTGTGGTCTCTCTGTGTACTCTATGTAGAGTCTGTACTTGTGGTCTCTCTGTGTAGTCTGTGTAGAGTCTGTACTTGTGGTCTCTCTGTGTAGTCTATGTAGAGTCTGTACTTGTGGTCTCTTTGTGTAGTCTATGTAGAGTCTGTACTTGTGGTCTCTCTGTGTAGTCTATGTAGAGTCTGTACTTGTGGTCACTCTGTGTAGTCTGTGTACTCTATGTAGAGTCTGTACTTGTGGTCTCTGTGTTCTCTACGTAGAGTCTGGACTTGTGGTCTCTCTGTGTACTCTACGTAGAGTCTGTACTTGTGGTCTCTGTGTTCTCTACGTAGAGTCTGTACTTGTGGTCTCTCTGTGTTCTCTATGTAGAGTCTGTACTTGTGGTCTCTCTGTGTACTCTATGTAGAGTCTGTACTTGTGGTCACTCTGTGTAGTCTGTGTTCTCTATGTAGAGTCTGTACTTGTGGTCTCTCTGTGTACTCTATGTAGAGTCTGCACTTGTGGTCTCTCTGTGTAGTCTGTGTAGAGTCTGTACTTGTGGTCTCTCTGTGTAGTCTATGTAGAGTCTGTACTTGTGGTCTCTCTGTGTAGTCTATGTAGAGTCTGTACTTGTGGTCTCTCTGTGTACTCTATGTAGAGTCTGTACTTGTGGTCTCTCTGTGTACTCTATGTAGAGTCTGCACTTGTGGTCTCTCTGTGTAGTCTGTGTAGAGTCTGTACTTGTGGTCTCTCTGTGTAGTCTATGTAGAGTCTGTACTTGTGGTCTCTCTGTGTAGTCTATGTAGAGTCTGTACTTGTGGTCTCTCTGTGTACTCTATGTAGAGTCTGCACTTGTGGTCTCTCTGTGTAGTCTATGTAGAGTCTGTACTTGTGGTCTCTGTGTGTGTCTGTGTACTCTATGTAGAGTCTGTACTTGTGGTCTCACTATGTAGTCTGTGTTCTCTATGGATAGTCTATACTTGTGGTGTCTCTGTGTAGTCTGTGTAGTCTATGTAGAGTCTGTACTTGTGGTCTCTCTGTGTAGTCTATGTAGAGTCTGTACTTGTGGTCTCTCTGTGTAGTCTATGTAGAGTCTGTACTTGTCGTCTCTCTGTGTAGTCTATGTAGAGTCTGTACTTGTGGTCTCTCTGTGTACTCTATGTAGAGTCTGTACTTGTGGTCTCTCTGTGTACTCTATGTAGAGTCTGTACTTGTGGTCTCTCTGTGTACTCTATGTAGAGTCTGTACTTGTGGTCTCTCTGTGTAGTCTGTGTAGAGTCTGTACTTGTGGTCTCTCTGTGTAGTCTATGTAGAGTCTGTACTTGTGGTCAATCTCGAACCCAATGATGATGTAACGATGTCCATTGAATTTTATAACGAGCTTTTATAACTATTTTAATTTTTATAACTGAATTTGATAACTAACATCAAGGTTGTAACTTGCTTAGCTAAATGAATTGTGGGGTTCAGTCCCTGAGCCCATTATGTGCCTTTGTCACCCTTTCCACTACCGCCCACAAGATGGGTATGGGGTGCATAATAAATGAACTAAACTAACGTAGAGTCGACCGTCCATGGCTTGTGGGTTGTTCCCTTCGGGACCTTTGGTCTCAACCAATCCTGACACAACACGTCATCAGTGGGCGTGACTGACCACGCGCGGGTCCCTTTAAAAAGGCCGAAGCCCCGCTAGTTTGCATCAGACATCACCTGCTTTGCACAGAAGCCAGTTCCTGCTCTACCAGCTCACTCTGCCTTGTGTTCTCTGTTCATCTTGACAATACTGACAATGAACACTGTTTACCAGGAACGTATGGCCGCCGCCATGGCCACAGCTCTTGCCGCCAAGAACTCCGCGGCACCTGACAACTCCGCCGAGATGCGCCTCTACCTTGACAAGCTGAAGGACCTGGTACCACACTGCCCCAAGAACCGCAACGTGGACAAGCTGGAGCTGATTCAGCACGTCATCGACTACATCAGCGACCTCCAGGACACCCTCCAGTCCGACTCTGATTCCGACAGTCTTCCGGAGAGTCCAGTGGAGCACATGAACTTCAGCGACGCTTACAACAGGTCATCACAACCCCTCAACTTCAGCATGCAGCAGCAGCAGTCCAACAACGACTACTCTATGGACTACAGCGGCGCCTCTGGTTGTAGCGACGGTGCTTCAGCTTCAGGATTTAACAACGGCTTCAGTTCTTCAGGATGCAGCAACATGGACAGTTCGGCCAGCTACGAGAGTGGTTTCGTCAACAATGCCAGCGACTACAGTACTATTCTCTACAGCGACCACGGCACCAGCTCAGCGCCAGGCTACAGGACGTCTTATTAGATGGACCAATCTCTGACTGACGCATCGTTGACCTGCAATATCACCGTAATCTCTGCAATCCTGTTTGCTGACTCTTGAGCCAGATGAAGGAAGGTCTTGGCTTGGTTGCTGGCAGCATCCCCGTTGCCGCCTGACCTTCAGCTCTCAAGTGCTCCTCGAACTGCGGCCGCCTGACGAGCCCGGAGAGTGATGGTCATCTACTCGTCAACAATGGCGTGCTCCACCCTGTGATAATCACTGTATATAAAATGTTAATTATTTATTTTGTACATATAAATATATATTTTTGAATCTTGTGAATAAACATTTTATTTTGTATGTTTTGTTTGTTTTATCTTGAATATGAAGGTCTTTAATTCACTGATTATGATGGTGCATTTGCTAATAAAGTTTGCATATGAGTCATTTCCAATAATGTCAATTGACTTAAGAAAATATTAACGAAGGCGCCTGCAGAAGGCGTGATGGATCACACGAGACAACTCCGGTATAACATTTTCACTCCTGAACTATGCCTAATGCATCACAGGTCCGAGCTGTGCCTGAAACTTTCCAGTGGTTGCTTTTGTTTGCCAGTCAACTGAACTCTGCTTACAGTAACTCAAGTTTCCTGCGCTGAGACCATTCCTCATCCAGCTTAAGCTCTCCACTTCTGACCAGCAACACCAGAGCTTGACCATTCATCTTTACTTTCTGTTTATAGTGAACATGATGGAGAGACGGAACACAAATATGTTCAAACTAAATAATATTAAAGATGTATTAACATTACTGATAATATAGGTCCATATGTTGATACAAAATATATTACAACAATAATCCTTTGTTTGTCATTATGATTATGCCATTATGTGTGTGTATTTACTATTTGTGTCTGCAGAAGCGAGCTTTAGCTCTTGGACCTCGATAAATCCTTATCCTGACCTCTTCCGAGTGTTATATAGTCGTAATGGCTTGGCGCTTTCCCCTGCAAATTGCCTTCCCTTCCCATATAGTAGGCATCCTTCAGTCTCGGAAGACTATGGAGTTGCGCCCTGACAGGGCGCAAAACCTGGGTAGGTAGATATGGAGGAGAAGCTGTTACCCATGCAGCAGGTCCCCCTCTCCACATTGCTGAAATTATCCAATAGAGAGGCAAATGCCAATACACATGGTTCCAGCAACGTCGCAGGAGCTGCCAGAACAAGGTCGACGTCAACAACGAACTGCCTTAGGGGCTCCAACTCCAGATTTTCCTCGAGATTGACTCCTGAAGCCTTTCCCAAAAAAGGGGTATGGCCGCAAGGCAGCAGAGGTTTATAATCAGGTTTTCCTGCTGCCCTAGATGGGCTGCCTTCCCAGGCTATCGAGTCCCATCTACCCGGAACAGCTGGTTTTAAGGCGCCAGAGGCACGCCCTCGCCCCTTCTCCTGTCGGTAAAAGCAGTTCCGCCGGACTTAAAGACTAAGCCACCCGTGCAGGCCAGGAGTTGGACTTGGTTGTCAGAGGCTATTGGAGACGCATGCCGTATAGGAGCATTTTATAGGTCATGGGAGCTCGTCCCCCATTACCACCCCCTGGCTTCCCATATAGTATCTCCTCGTAGCTCATATCCCTCGGCTCTGGTACTATTTCTGGTGGCATACCTGAGTGTGTGTGTGTGCGTGTGCTTGCGTGCGTCTATTTGCGCGCGTTTGCGGTCCAACTAGACCGCATAGACAATTGTCTAAGTCATCCCTGCCCTTCAAGACAGCCCAACCTAACCTAAGCTAAACCAATCTAACTAAAATAAGAGATAAAATTTTGAGTTTTATAAAATAAATAAATAA
>WNGS01165503.1:12187710-12225604 GCA_020271785.1 Procambarus virginalis | reverse complement strand
CAGCAGAGTTTTGGTGCTTATGGCTTCAACAGGTAGGCAGTTCCACGGGTTCCAACACCACCACACAGCCGTACGCCAGGCCTTGGGAACCTGGAATGGAGCTGCTTAAGTGGAACACCTAAACTCCCTCACCACTCGCACTTTCACAAACAGAGTCTTGTGAAAGACATTTGTAGGGGTATAAATGTAATATCATTGACTGCACTGTACTGATGTATTTCCCTTTGCGAGGAGCGGCTTACCAAACAGCATCTGCTTCAAGGAACTGGGCATCCCATTCTTCTTTTCTGTGTCCCAGGTCAGAATTAGTCACTCCAGAAGTAAAGCTCTTGCTTTTTTCTGTATGAGGTGAATGGTGGCTCCCTGTTTCTAGCTGCACTGGGATTGCTCCACATGTATCAGTTACATCAGCCGTAGGAGGTCTTCATGTCTACCGGAGACCAGAGGCCAAAACCTAGCCCGCTCACAGAGGTGCAGGGAACAGGGGAGTCTAGATCACCCTCAAAGAAGAAACACTCAGAGAAATGAAGTGAACAAAACAGACAACTGCAGGGTGCACAGAAGGTACACAAACAAAGCAGCAATGATTCTGCAAATATCTATCTTGTATCCTCAGACTACCTATGCATCTTTTGGGGGGCCAGAGTCTGGATTTGGTCCCCTGGTGGAGCGTATGATTCATTAGCTCCTGGTGGGGCACCTTAGGCTTAGAGGTCAACCTGCTCTCTTGAATAATACATCGCTTTTTGACATCAAAATCCCCAACGGACAAATTATAACGTACTATAAATCATAGCGGCTTGCAAACATTCACGTTTTCTATACGTGGGTCCATCAATTCTGTAAGGTTAGATTAAGTTCGGACAATTTAGTACAGTACGTAATTTTCTGTCCATTGTGACAGCTTCAGAAAACGGGCTGTAGTGGTAGCATGGTTGATAGCTTGTGGAGCCACCAAAGGACCCATCAGAAAAATGCATTTCATTGAAATCAATATGGAATTTTCTCACTTTATCAGTTAATCTGTTTTTGCATTGTGTTATCATGTAATCACAGATTTCTCCAGATATTCATCTTTTGCTTAAAATTACATGCATACAATGACATGTTCCTTTTCACAAGCACATACTTTAGGTTCATTTTCTTTCGTTGTTGTCAGTGTTGTACTGTACGTACTCACGACATTATATCCTCATGACAAAGTATGCATCAATAATGATACATTTCTATAATTACACTCACTTTCAGTTTAAAGCAGTTGCAATTTTTTCATAGGACATCGTATATATATATACAGTATATACTTATCATGTTATTCTCATTGCATTATTTTATGCTGTTTTACTGTGTATGAATTTCTGGGGGAACTCTCTTGTAGCTCTCTGAAGCTATTATGCTTAAATAATGCCAAACTACTAGGTGCCATCAGTCATAGAGTTCTTGTAGTCCTACCAGAGACTATGAGCCAGAACCTGGCTCACTCTGGAGAGATGCAGGGAGCAGTGCGAACATATGAACAAATTTCTATGAATATAATCATGTAAGCCACCACTAGGGAAGCAGCCAGAAAGTCAGCATAGCAAAACAGATCACTGCGGATTATAAACTAGATCACAGTCTCAAAAACTGCCTAAAGAACTCCCTCAACAATGTAAACAAATGATTGAAAATTCATGAAGCGAGTGCGAGTTAGTTTAGTCTACCTTTCCCCCCCCGCTCTCTCTTGTTTGGGGAGGAGGGAGGCAGACCTGGTCAACTGGCTGCTCCACACACAGTTTATGCTGATGGTAGCTAGTGCCTGGCTGTCCTCTCTGTCGCTCTGGCTTCGGTGTTCTGTTTCAACTAGGTGGTGGTTTTTATGTCTTTGTGGCTGTTCCAGTGCACATTTGTGCTATTTGAGTCAAGAGTTTAGTGCCCTTGGAGCTGCATGTACATAAGGTTTACTTCCCTGTGTGCTCCCTAGTGCTGCCCTTGCACTGCTAGGGTTTTCTTTCCCCATACTGTATAGGGCTTCCTCGTTTGTGGTGGTCCTCACCCTGGATAAGTTCATTTACATTTGGGTTTGTTTTCCCTGGGGTCGAGAGCAACGTTTTGGCTGGTGAGGTACACCGGGGTTCGCGTGACCTTACCTAGGTGTGTCGAGGTTGGCCTTCTCAGCATCAGGTGAGCTGTGTTGGTCTACTGTATTCCTAGTTTTGGTTTAAGTGTGTTCATAACCAAACCAATATAATTATACACAAAAACTTCCCTTCTACAGAATACCTGTTTTTATACTCCTGGATTCTGGTGTAGTGATCCCAGTGCCTGGGCTTCTTACAGGGCCATTTCCTGCCGACCTTAGAAAACCCGCTGCGTGTTTGATGGTCCAGTGGATTCTAATGCTGAATCTGCGTTGAGTGATGTGAAATGCCTATTTCTGGCTGAGCTCTGGTGGCTCCCCTGATAACCCTCCCTCTCTCAGAGAATCGGAAGTGTTTTTCCATCATAGAATGGAGGATGGAGCAGTCAGTTGACCCAGTCTGCTTCTCTCCTCTCCCCAAACAGGGGGAAAGGTGAGGGGGGGGGGGGCGGCAAACAACCTTGCATTATTTTCATGAATTTTCAATCATTTGTTTACACTGTTGAAGGAGTTCTTTTGATAATTTTTGAGATTGCAATGTAGCTTACAATCAGAAATGGTCTATTTTGTTTCGCTGACATTTTTTGAGTGCGTCCCTTTGGTGGTGGACATGATTAAATTCTAAGAAATTTTTATCACAGTGCAACTGCTCCCAGTGCCTCACTTGAGGGGGGCCAGGTTCTGGCTCTTGGGGCTAGTAAGCCTACATAAACTCAGCAACTGATGGCACCTGGTACTTTGGTACTACAAGTATATCTGTATAGTACCTGCAGGGAGCCACTGGGGCTCACCCAGAAATTGGCACTTCATTACATTTAACGCTGATTTTTTTTATATCAGGTACTGGAACTGCAAGAATTTACAGATCTGGTTCTGGCAGATGCACAGGAAGTACAGGGCAGACAAGAAACCGACTCTGTTCAGATTGTGGATGAGCTGCGTTATCACATATCATCAGCGGTGCAGACAATATCTGGAATCCACGAAGCTCGCACAAAACTGTCATCCTTAGAGGCTTTACTGGAAGAACTTGGCATTGAAGCTTAGATACTTATCTGTCAGATGGTAGAATGATTAACTTCTAGTAATATATTTAATTTAAGGAATTTGGAAAATGCTAGGTGCATTTTGGCATTGGTCCACACATGGGATACGATGATGTATAATCCATCATATGATGGGAATTATATTATATTTCTTAAAGAAAGATAATTGAGTTATGTTTTAGTTCCTCTAAATGTATTTACGAAACTATAAATATTGCAGATGTCACTAAACTCTGAAACTTGATTACCGTATCAACAAAATTAGATTTGATATAACATTATATATTTTTTAATTGTAGATTACTTTGTACATTGCATATCTGTTTGTTGCCGTTTCTTGGAAGGAGTCTTGGTTGCTTCCCAAGCTCAACTCTGGTACCATTGAACCTTAGCCCAATGCCTCAGGTCTTTGAGACCCAACTGTAGCCTACCTGAAGTTTGGACCAAAATCTGGCTCACTCTGTGAGGTGTTGGGAAGGGAAGGGAACTATCAGGAGAAAGCATCAAGCCATTATGACCATATAGTCCTTGGATGGGATCAGGATCAGGATAAGGATTTGGGATGGGAGAGGGGGGAAAGGAATGACGTCCAACTACTTAGACGGTCGGGGATTGAACGCCGATCTGCATGAAGCGAGACCGTCGCTCTACCGTTCAGCCCAAGTGGTTGGGCATGAGGTGTGGGGAGAGGAGAATCAGTAATTCAAAATAAAGCTCATGAAAACCCACCAATAGCATAAATGCAGCAAAACAAGGACAGTAACTGGGTTTAAGAAAATTAGGCTCTGCTAGGTAAACAAAATTTTTTTTTATTTGGATCCGGAGACATGGCTGACTGCCACTCAGTGGCAGGTCAGCTGAGGTTTAAGCCAGTCTGCCACATCACTCTTTTTACCTGGTGCCATCAGCCCAGCACCTGTAGTCTCTGCAAGGTCCCAGCACCTGCTTCTTGCTACTTAGCTAACTGGTGCTGGCTTTCCATGGAAAATTGGCTCTGTTGGAGGCCACTGCTTTGATTGCTTTTATTAACTCTCTATCATTGTGTTTACATGACCCACATTGAAAAGTGTCCTAGCATTCCATTTCACTCTTAACCGTGGACAGGGTTGTCTTCCCTAGGGTCAGCTTATTTTCCCCATATGCCACTGGAGATGCCTGCTCTGAGGGGTTGCGTGTTACCAGGCTCCTATAACAGCTGATTCCTCTCGAGTTGCCTTGCTGCCTGGCAGTGTATGAGATTTATTCTCACACCCACTTTATGGAGGTCCTTCATTCTTGTTATGTTGTGCAGGCTGTCTTCTCTAGCCAGTTATGGACTGGTGTTGATCCCCTTTTCTGTTCCCATCATCCTTTGCCTCATCTGCTATGAGCCCAAGGTTGCTGTCCCTGTGGGCCATGGTTACAAGTTTATTTGTGGCTCTTCTTTGTGTCTGCCAGTTGCCATTTTGATTTCTTTCCAAGAGCTTTCTTGATTGCATGCCCTCTTGTTAATTACTCCATTCTCTCTCCTGTCCAAGGAAGTGGTGGTTTTGTGAGTTTTGTCAGTGATGGGTCTCCTCAGTCACTTCGTTGGGTGTTTTTGCTACGGTTGATTGCTCTGGTTTCAGCTTTGGGCTAATCCATTGCTTACATTTCTTGGACTCTTAGATGAGATTGGGCATGTGTCAGTCAAGCATATGCAGGTCTGCCTGTGTGCACTACATGTAGTCCCTGTGGCTTCTAATTTATAGGGTGCCATTTCTAGATTGTACAACATTCACATTAGGTGTATTTTGCCTGTCCTCGGAAGGTGGGCTATCTTTCCCACTTCCAGATGCTTCTTTCCATGTTGGGTTAAGAGAACTTTTGCTACTTTCTTCTTCAGGACTTTCATCTTCTAGACTGAGACAGATTCTGGTGCTGGCTCCCGGTCAGCAGCGTTTAGGTCTCAAGACGCCAGCGGGTGTGTGTGGCTAGTTCTTGGTAGTTCCAGAGTTAAGCTTGGGCAATCATCAGAACAGGGTGTTCCATTACATTAAGATGTTGGCATCCATCAGTCATAAATCATTACATTTATTATTGATTTATTCTCCTAGGTTTCTTCCACAATATTCCTCACAAATTTCTTATTTATAAGATTTCTTATATTTTTGTCATATGCTCATTATATTTTGTTAACTGTTCAGTTTGTGTGTTTATGATCGGTTTTGATGTAAAATTCCAATATTTATGACACCATTCTTATTATCCCTTGATAGTCATTGTTTCACAAAGAGATTATTGCTGAAATATATGAATTTTAATATGGAACTAAAAACTTCAGACCTATATCAGGCCTAAATCACAAACCTGAGATTTAGGCCTGAATTGTAATGTACTAACACAATTTGACAAACTTTGATATGCATTATAGTAATCAATAGTGCTGTATAAGGAGTTAATTGAAGAGAGCCCGAGTTCTGAGCTCAGTAAGGATATCATCATCTAAAGATTGTTGTCTTATATCAACATGTAAATCAGATTTGTTTTTATTTAGCAATTCTTCACACATGGTTAGTTTTGTTTGAGTACTGATGAGGATGACATATTTCCTATGGGTGAATTAATGTTTATAGTTGATCATCCAAACACAATCTTGTCATTTGATATTTTGAATATGTATCTTCTTCAAATTTGAGGAATTCTTATGAGGTTTCCAGTAAATGTTGACATAATCTATAATACGTTTTGAATATTTAACTTTGTCCATTTTTCAACAGATACTATTTTATAATGCAAATAATCTAAACTTTAAATTTTAATTTTGTCTTTAACAAAGTGAAAACATCTTGTATGCTCTTGTAGGAGCTAAGAAACTACAGTATTTCAGATATGGTCAAGCCCTATTGACATTTGCTAAGCTATTAAGAAATGCCAGATTTTTGTAAGAATATAAGTACTATTGAATGTCCAGTAGGCATGATGATAATGACTACAATCCTTCCCAGTGTTGTGTATGGTGTTGTTGATGACTACAGTCCTTCTCAGTGTTGGGCATGGTGTTGTTGATGACTGCTGTCCTTCTCAGTGTTGGGCATGGTGTTGTTGATGACTACAGTCCTTCTCAGTGTTGGGCATGGTGTTGTTGATGACTACAGTCCTTCTCAGTGTTGGGCATGGTGTTGATGATGACTACAGTCCTTCTCAGTGTTGGGCATGGTGTTGTTGATGACTGCTGTCCTTCTCAGTGTTGTAAGGGCATGGCTGTGTTTCTACTTGTCCTTACTTAATAAATGAGGGGGTTGGTGAATATAATGAATATCACACTAGGACCAGTAAGCCGCCTCAGAGGACAGTAAGACTCGGTCCCAGTGATGAGTATGGTAGTGATTACTGCCGTATGTCCCAGTGATGAGTATGGTAATGATTACTCTAGTATGTCCCAGTGATGAGTATGGTAATGATTACTGCCGTATGTCCCAGTGATGAGCATGGTGATGATTAGTATGTCCCAGTGACGAGCATGGTAATAGTCTGAAGCTTGCAATTTCTAGTCCTTTATTAAGGTTTTGAATAAACAGCTCATTCCTAGTCATGTTTGATATTAACTCACTGTGTCGGGGGACAAGAAGCCAGAGTGTATTCAAACACATTAGGCTTTTATCGAGGCCCCCCCCTCTCCCCCGGCTTCTGGGGGGATATAGCTGGCTTCTGCTTGTTGCTGCTTTGAAATGTTATCATCAGAAATTGTCTTAATATGCTGTAATAACTCGCTAAGCAAGAATTTGATAGTTTTTCCAGGATAATTGGCTAATTGAGATACAGGCTGGGATGCAGAGCTGATTAGAACACAATAACTGTAATTCAGTGGATAGTTATAGAAATGACCTCTCCTGCCTCGAGATTAACTTATTACTTTTACGTTTCATCAGTGCTATGGTATAGTCGAGCACCTACACCATGCTGCTTCTTAAATATAAAGTGATCTGTTTAATGCCAGTGAATAAGGATTGTAATAATGTAATGAGTATTTTAAATTTTGTTAATAACACTATTCCAGCATCCAAAATTGCCTACTAGTAACAATTTTCTTTTGACAAAATATATCTTTTATTTATTTTTTTAAGAATATTTGTAGAAGGGCTACTCACAATGGCTCCCTAAGCTAGCTGCCTGGTTAGCTTCACATCTATCAGGCTGCACCAGGCTCTTCTCTGTCACAGAAGCCTATCGCAGGCCTCAAGGCCAGCTTGAGTGGCCAGAAGACCACTCAGTAGAGGCTAAAGAAGTTTGGGAATACTAAATAAACTAACCTAAGAGAGAAACCAGCAGAAAGGCAGTGTGGGCCCCCCAAACAAGCTTCAGCACAAAGAAAACACCAACAATCCGGTCAACTAGGAACACAATTGTCAGCTGGTTATCATTAGTAGTTACACCTGCCCCCACCAGATCATTAGTAGTTACACCTGCCCCCACCAGATCATTAGTAGTTACACCTGCCCCCACCAGATCATTAGTAGTTACACCTGCCCCCACCAGATCATTAGTAGTTACACCTGCCCCCACCAGATCATTAGTAGTTACACCTGCCCCCACCAGATCATTAGTAGTTACACCTGCCCCCACCAGATCATTAGTAGTTACACCTGCCCCCACCAGATCATTAGTAGTTACACCTGCCCCCACCAGATCATTAGTAGTTACACCTGCCCCCACCAGATCATTAGTAGTTACACCTGCCCCCACCAGATCATTAGTAGTTACACCTGCCCCCACCAGATCATTAGTAGTTACACCTGCCCCCACCAGATCATAGTAGTTACACCTGCCCCCACCAGATCATTAGTAGTTACACCTGCCCCCACCAGATCATTAGTAGTTACACCTGCCCCCCCGAGATGGCATCACTGGTCGCTCCACCTTTCTGGAGGCTTTTCCTTTTGTGTTGGGTTGATCTGGCATCCCCAGACTCCACTTACCTCTACTGTGTTGACCAGATAATGCCTCTGGTCTGCGGTAGGCTTTTATGACACATAAGAGTCTGGTATGGCATAACAGGTATGCAGCTTACCAGATAAGGGACCTTCGACAAGCTGCTGGCTTCCTGTTCTCGTTGAAGCCACTAGGGTTAGTGGCCATAGGGTAAATCAGATGGCTTGCTCTGGAGCCACAATAGAGAGTCATTTTATTACATTCGGTGTTTGTTGTATTTGCATTATTATAGAAACGTATAAAGATATAATTATTACGAAGCATTAATGTATTATTAATTTACTTGGCAAATTAAGAAAATTAATATGCACGAGCAGGCACGGGATTTATGTGATCCTCGTGCGCACAAACAAATGAAAGTTTTTGCAGTACCTTGATGCAATCAGTACCTTACTGTATTCAGCAAACCCATTCTGGTGCAGTGGTCTATGACACTGGCTCACAACCTAGAGTCCCAGGGTAAGACAGAGACAGTTGGGCATACTTCCTTTCATTTGATGCCCCTGTTCACCTAGCAGTAAATAGGTACCTGGGAGTTAGACAGCTGTTTTGGATTGCATTCTGGGGAAAGGCAGTAGTTGGGATAGGGAGAACAGAAGAAGCTTAAGTACAGGCTTCTTGTCCCCAACAACATGGAAAATAAATTTTAAATTCTGATGTGAAAATGTAACTTGTAGCTGAATGTAACTGTAAAATGTAACTGAATTTCCAAAGTTAATTTTTTTGACAAATACAAATCAAGACTGTCCTCTGGCCCATGAAAACCATTATGCAACACACATGCACACACACTAGAAAATAGAGGAAATTTGGTAAGAGGTGTTATGATCACCACTTACAAAATAATAACAGGAATCGACCAAATTGACAAAGAGGAATTCCTGAAACACACTTGTCACAACTTTAAAACAATTAATTTACCTTTTCTGTGGGAAGCCCCGTCAGCTCTGTGAAGCTATCCAAACTGACGTGCTATTTTAGTTTGGGGTCATCAGTCATAGGAGTTCTTATGCCTACCAGGAAATATGAGCCAGAACGAGTCAAAACAGACCACTGTTTGGTTAAACTGTGCAAACTTGCAGTAAAAGATCTGAGTTGAAAATCCCCTCAGGTCTCATTGGAGAGAGTTTGTTGTGGACCTTCCCTGTGAGTCTCCTGCTTGTGTATACAAATTTTGGCTTGGATGCCACAAAATTAGAGCCCCGGCTGTTTTAGGATGTGGAATGTATACTAATGCAAGCTTGCTACAAGTTTCCTTACCCCTCTCCATCTCATACCTCTTCTCTCCTAGCTCATGTTCTGTGCCTGGCTTCCTTTTCCCTTCCCTCGGTCTGTGCTCTGAAGCATCATTGGATTTCAAAGCCCAGAGTTGATGCTGGATTCAGGGGTAGTACTGGGGGTAATTACGTAAGTGTAGTTACAGGAAGAGAGCTATTCTTGCGTCGTCTTGTTTTCCAGTATGAGTGCAAATGCAGCCATGTGGGATGCTTTGAGTCTTACTGATGGTCTTGCAACGAGATTGGTACCAGAGTTAAAATGGTTAAGTTACGAACATGGGCTAAAGGATTGGCACCCAATCAACCCCTGGCCGAGGGATGATCCCTAGGGGTTAGCTTAGCATTTGTTTTGCTTGTTTTGCAAAGGTTTTGCTAACCGTTGCTTAACACTTGCTTTGCCGCTCTCTGTCCCTACTTCTTTCTTCTGTCTATTTCTCTCTCCTTGACTGGAATCTCGTGCCTAATTCTGTTTCCTCTTATCGTTCACCACTGGAAGAGCTGCTAATGCTTGCATTTGACATCACTACAGCTTTGGTGTCATTCCTCAGGTTGTCTCATGCGTTTTTGTTTAACCTCTGGCCTGCTTTTGTTTCTTCTGAGCCTTCTTGGTCTTTAGACCACTTCCTTGCTTTTCTTTCTTCCTCTCAGTTTTTAGTTCCCCTTCCACTCAGCTGGGAGTGCATCATTTATTGTGTCTGGTTATGGCTCCTTGCCACTACCTTTATACCACCGATTCTGCCTCAGTGGATGTTTTGTGGGTTAATCCTGTCTCCATGGTCTCCTTTTCCAAGGCTCACACTTCTCAGGTCTTTTGCAGTGTTAGCAAGTTTAGCCAATCTACCCTTGTGTCGATGTGTTCAGAAATATGCTGTGCTTGCGGCTGTCTTTGCCAACATGTCCTGGGCTGATATTTGGGCACAGGGGTTGGAGGTCACACAGGGTCTTGGCTGCCTGGTATTTGGTCAGTGTCCCTGGGTCCTTGTCTTGCCTGTGTTGCTTTGGGCCATGTCTCTCGACTGGTTGTCTCACCTGTGCTATAGTTCCTGCCATCTCTTCCCTTCCCTGGTAAATTCTTTGGGTTTCTTCTTTATGGTTAGCTTCAGAGAGCCACAAGGGGCTCCCTCAGAAAATCAGTGCTGAATGTAATGAAATATCTCTTTCTGGATGAGCCACAGTGGCTCTCATCTGCTCCAGAACTGAATTGGGAGGGTTGGAGGAGGGTTGGGGCTCTGGGCTCCGCAGTGATCTTGCCTTGGTACTGAAGAGTTTGAGCTAGTTTTGAAAGATTCGATCATTTGTTTACATTGTGTATGGGGAGTTTTTGGCATTTTTCTAGGCTCTACATCTTAAGAACCTGGCAGTGGTCTATAATGCTTCATTGACTTTCTTGATGCTTTTCTATTAGGGTGATAGAATGTCACTTGCTCTTTGTTTCTGTGAGGAGAACCATGTTCTGACTTTGGTCCCCAGTCGGCCAAATTGAACTCAAATAGAACTCACTTAGTTGTGGTTGCAGGGACTGAGCTTTGGCTCTTGGGTCCTGCCTCTCAACTGGTTTACAGATTCCTGAGTCTCTTGGGCTCTATGATACCTTCATTTGAAACTGTGTATGAAGTCTGCCTCCACCACATCACTTACTAATGCATTCCATTTGTTAACTATTTTGACACTGAAAACATTCTTACTAATGTCTCTTTGGCTCATTTGGGTATTCTGCTTCCACCTGTGTCCCCTTGTGGTGATGGCTTTGTAGTGTGGAGCAATCTCAGCGAGATAGCTTCAGGGAGCTACAGGGGCTCATCCAAAAGGAAGGTGTTTCATTACATTTGATACAGTTTGTTTTTGTCATGGGTTTAGGTTAACTCCATTGCATCTTTATAAATGCATCCATATAAATGTATTATATAATTGCATTTACATAAGTTGTTTCAAAACCGGGTGAAAATAACTAAATTCAACATATGATTACCGCATTACCCCTGGGACTTGGCATGTGGCAATAACCATATTTTAAGTGTAAAGGCTCTGATGACCAAACAGCACACCATAAGATGAAGAGATGACAACATTTTGGTCTGTCTTGGATCATTATCAAGTCAATTGTTGATAATGATCATCTTCTAGTTGTTGATAATGATAGTGATTGTTGATCATTTAATGGTGTGTTGTTTGGTCGTCATATCGTCAACCACGTTATTGTGATTCATAGTCTGCATGAAGGCTCTGTTTTTGTAGGGTTTGGGGAGCTATATGCTTTCATTTGGAAAAAGTAGTTTTGTTCCATTGTCCCTGGTGGGCAGTTTCTTAATTTTCAGCCATTTTTCTTCCTTTTAGGCTAAGAAAGAAATGGCTGGATTCTGGAGACGTACTTTGGTTGTTGACTCTGCCAAGGGTGCATCACTTTCTTTGTTCAATTGTGGCCATTTGTCATTATTTTTATATCACTCTGGACACTCCGGGCAATGCTTGTCAATCCGGTGTCCCTTGTTTTAGGGATGATTTATCCCAGGTCATCCAGTGTCCATAATTTGAGTCAGCCTGGGGTCTACCCAAGGGCTCATGATGTTTTGTAAATTCAGAGCTGTCAACATCGTCTTGGTTAATGTGTTGGTCTGAGATTCAGGCTTTGGGATTTTGACGTTCTAGTAAGGTCCTGGCTGCACAATATTTAATGAATGTTCGTAAATCACACTGGGCTTGTGTGGCAGTGGGTAAAGTGACCTGGGGCTGATCATCCTTTTCTGGGGTTACTGGTCAAGTTTTCTCTTTGCCTCTAGTAACTCCCTTTTTGAGTTGCTCTCATGGTGCGGGGGCTCTCAACTTAAGGAGCCCTCACAGAAATTCAGCTTTGAGTGTTATGAAACCTCTCCTTATAGTGTGTGCCCTCGATGGTTTCCCGTTCCTGCTCTTCCATTTCAGGGACTTTGGGTTTGTCTCCTTTGACGGCACATGTCTCGGGTGGCTGACTTGCTGTACGCTTGAGCTGCCAGGGCTGCCATCTGGTAACTGGCCAATGAACGTGTACTTGAAGAGTTATTAAGAGTTCTTACATACAAGCGTTCTTACATTCTGTACAGCCACCAGCACACATAGTATTTTAAGGCAAGTCCTTATTCCTAATTTTCCCCGGAATATGACCGCCAAATTGTTTAACAACCAAGTACCCATTTTACTGTTGGGGTAAACAGAGGCTACAGTTAAGGATTGGTGCCCAGTAAATCCTCCCCCCGGCCAGGATATAAACCCATGCCAAATGGCTCGCAAAATGCCAGGGGAGTGTGTCACTTCGCCACGGGGACTGTCAAATTTGAGAGGGGTTGCCAATGTTTGTTCATCATGCTTGATTCTGGGTGCTCGTGTCTTTCTGGTGGTTTTCCTCTTGCCTTGGGTTCATCAAGTGTCCCCAGATTTTCTTTGCCTGCCTCTATTAACTGAGCCCGATTTTGCTTCTGGTATGCCATAGGCTTTTATAAAAATAAATAAATAAATAAATAAATAAATAAATAAATAAATAAATAAATATATCAGTAATATGTTTATTCAGGTAAGGTACATACATACAATATGACTTATACAATTATGACTTTTAAGAGCCTGGCAGAGCATGATAGGTGAGGAGCTAACCATTTAGCTCTGAAAGCCGCCAAGAGGACCTACCCAGATGATGTTTCACGGGAAGCCACCAGAGATGTTTCATTACATCAAAAACATTCAATGCTGGATTTTTTGTTTCATCTTATATCATTTGTGTGTTTAACCCTGATCAGAGTATGTAGTTATAAGAAGTTAGCATCAAAATTAGAAGGCTACTGGCATTTCTAAGAGTGCAATACAAATGGTTCACATCACTTATTATGCAATCTAACTAATCTAATATTCCAATTGCAGCAGTAAGTAGCTTTAAGTATTAGCTTTACATTTTTTTTTAAATTACTTTAAAGTTAGAATGCAAGTACAATAATTTTTTATCTCAAATTGCAAACAAGTGCATTGTACGATGTATGCATATAAATAAGAAGTTTTTAAGTTAAATTGATTTGATTGATTTATATATACAAGGGTTCTTACATTCTTGTACAGCCACTAGCACGCATAGCGTTTGGCCAGGTCCTTAATCCTATGTTCCCCGAAATACGACCCGCCAAATCGTTAAAAACCAGGTACCCAATTTCTAAGTCTAAATAAATTTCTAAATAGCCTGTGCAAGACGTGAAAAGTTGCTTATGTTCAATCAGTCATTAAATACTTGCATTCTGAGCAATGTGTGCTTTACTGCATGTTGGAGCTGAGATTTAATCATATAATTTTGAATTGTTAAAGTATAGCAGAATAGATGGCATATGTTGAGATATTGTTATAAGATATATATATGAATAAAGTGTTAAAAGAAAGCATATTCTTGGTTTATTTAGTTCTAACATTGCTATACTATCTAGAAATTATCTAAAGAAAGAAATCTATGGGTGGTTCTATATAAAAAAAACTATCACATGAAGACCACATGAAGAACATCATGCGAGGAGCCTGTGCTACATGTACTCACCTAGGTGTGTTTGCGGGGTTGAGCTCTGGCTTTGCCACGGAGATGTGAAAACAGAGATTGGTCAGATTTTGCCCAAATCCCCCTGTAGTTTTAAAAACTATGCCTATCGGAAATATGACTCTTGAGCACTATTTCTGAGTGGAATTCAGGATGATTGCACGTATTTGGAGTTTTAAATTACGACTTTTATACCGAAAAATGTAATTAAGGATTAGAAAACATCTCAACATCTAATCAGATTAGACGTTAAGATGTAAGTCTCGTCCTAATCACACACTCAGACCTTGATAAGGCACTAAGGAGAGTGCAGAAAAAGACTTGGTGTAAATCCTTACATAAATTTAACAAATAGACAATTACATAAGATAAAAAGCCAGACTTATGTCAGTGAGAAGACATTACCCTTACTAGAGGGTAGGGAAAGTTAGAGCACATTAAATAACATGGCATGTCATCTTGGACGTGTCAGTAGCATAACGTGTTGAATATCTGGCAGTGTTTGCAGGATGTGTCCTGGGGAGAGTGTGGTGCAAGATGTGTCCTGGGGAGAGTGTGGTTGCAGGATGTGTCCTGGGGAGAGTGTGGTTGCGGGATGGTCCTGGGAGAGTGTGGTTGGAGGATGTGTCCTGGGGAGAGTGTGGTTGCAGGATGTGTCCTGGGGAGAGTGTGGTTGCAGGATGTGTCCTGGGGAGAGTGTGGCTGGAGGATGTGTCTGGGGGAGAGTGTGGTGGTAGGTGTGTCCTGGGAGAGTGTGGTGCAGGATGTTCCTGGGGAGAGTGTGGTTGCAAGAGTGTCCGGGGAGAGTGTGGTTGCAAGATGTGTCTGGAAGCGATGCTGTGTTAATGGCTTTGCAAGATGTCAGAACACCAATGGTAGTTCTGTCACTGTTCTCTCGGGTCTGTGAGAGTCTTCTAGTAGGCCAGCCTTTGGCCTTGTCTATATGACAGACCATCCCACACAGTGTCAGCGTCCCTTGTGGACCAGACGCAAGCTACACAGTGTCAGCGCCCCTGGACTCCAAACATGTAGCAAACGATCGCTATTTAGTTGATATAACAGTTGTGTGGTGTGTGTGTGTGTGTACTCCCTATTGTGCTTGCAGGATCGAGCATTGACTCTTGGATCCCGCCTTTCCAGCCATCGGTGTTTACAGCAATGACTCCTGTCCCATTTCCTATCATACCTAGTCTTAAAAGTATGAATAGTATTTGCTTTCACAACCTGTTCCCCAAGTGCATTCCATTTTTCCACTACTCTCACGCTAAAAGAAAACTTCCTAACATCTCTGTGACTCATGTGTGTGTGTGTGTGTGTGTGTGTGTGTGTGTGTGTGTGTGTGTGTGTGTGTGTGTGTGTGTGTGTGTGTGTGTGTGTGTGTACTCACCTAGTGTACTCACCTAGTTGTGCTTGCGGGGGTTGAGCTCTGGCTCTTTGGTCCCGCCTCTCAACCGTTAATCAAAGGTGTACAGTTTCCTGAGCCTAATGGGCTCTATCATATCTACACTTAAAACTGTGTATGGAGTCAGCCTCCACCACATCGCTTCCTAATGCATTCCATTTGTCAACCACTCTGACACTAAAAAAGTTCTTTCTAATATCTCTGGCTCATTTGGGCATTTGTGTGTGTGGTGTGTGTGTGTGTGTGTGTGTGTGTGTGTGTGTGTGTGTGGTGTGTGTGTGTGTGGGTGGTGTGTGTGTGTGTGTGTGTGTGTCCCCTCCGCTTGGTGCCCAGCCAAGACGCGTAACCTTCCTAAACCCAACAAATTAAACCACCTTCAAGAAGGCGTCATTTTCTAAACACATAATATATTGCTTATTGCCAGAAAGGATTATTTACTCTGCTGAACTGTAAGTGAACATATCTATATATATGTATTAAACTCTAATTACATTTGTCCATGGCCAAGATATTATTGCATAGAGATATTGAAGGAAGCGCCACTTAATATATCTCATTGTGTTGTATAGGGTCGTATAAAGTGTGTATAGGGTTGTATAAAGTGCTGATAGGGGTTGTATAAAGTGCTGGGAGGGTTTCAGCGTTGTCTGTTATCGTAGTCAAATATTCCCTCATATCATTATCAACTATATCAAAGGAATATGTTGCTAGGCTTCGACGACAACACACACACACACACACATATTTAAAGCTTAAAGCTTTGGTGAGGAAAGTCTAAAAGTTAAGGCTGGCGTGTAGAGCCGTGAGAGCGGCTTTACACTAACCTGCCCGCCGCTTCATAACTCCCTACCAATTTGCAGTAAATCTATTTTCTCCTTTGGAAAGCTCTCGTTTCGGGATCAAAGTATGATTCAAGAGCTCTGACAACGATGGCTTCTAGGTGTGTGTGTGTGTGTGTGTGTGTGTGTGGTGTGTGTGTGTGGTGTGTGTGTGTGTGAGTGTGTGTGTGTGTGTTGTGTGTGGTTGTGTGTGTGTGTGTGTGTGTGGTGTGTGTGTGTGTGTGTGTGTGTGTGTATATACTCACCTATTGTACTCACCTATTTGTGCTTTCGGGGGTTGAGCTTGGCTCTTTGGTCCCGCCTCTCAATTGTCAATCAACAGGTGTACAGATTCCTGAGCCTACTGGGCTCTATCATATCTACACTTGAAACTGTGTATGGAGTCAGCCTCCACCACATTACTGCCTAATGCAATCCATCTATTAACTACTCTGACACTGAACAAGTTCTTTCTAACGTCTGTGGCTCATGTGGGTACTCAGTTTCCACCTGTGTCCCCTTGTTCGCGCCCACCAGTGTTGAATAGTTTATCCATTGTCTACCCAGTCGATGGATAAACTATTATTATATAATTATTATAAACTATTATTTGCAGTTTTATTATGATATTATATTATCATAATAATTGTTGTATTTAATAATTATCACTCTTCCTTCTACTTGGTCTTGAAGGAGCCGGCCTCAGTGAAAGGGGCTGTGACGATCCTTATCTGGAACCCGTAGGTGCGGGACCGGGACGTCCACCTCCCGAGGGCCGGGAGGTGGACGTCCCGGTGTGTGTGTGTGAGACACTGTGTGTGTGTGGACACTGCTTAGCGTGCACAATTGATATTGATATAATGATGATAATAATCACTGTAACTTTAGCTTCACTTAGAGAGAGAGAGAGGAGAGAGCAGAGATGAGAGAGATGAGAGAGAGAGAGAGAGAGAGAGAGAGGGAGAGAGAGAGAGGAGCGAGAGAGATAGAGATAGAGAGAGAGAGAGGATGAGAGGAGAGAGAGAGAGATAGAGAGAGAGGGGAGAGAGAGACAGAGAGAGAGAGACAGAGACAGAGAGACAGAGACAGAGAAACAGAGACAGAGAAACAGAGAGAGAGAGACTGATGCGGGACACAGCCTTCACAAGGCATGAAGTAATCAAGGCAAGATTGGAGTACATTTCCCTCCTTCTTTCGAGTAAAGCCCAACCGTTACTCCCCTTCCCGTGTGCCTGGCCAATGAACGGTTATTAGCCCACAGGATGGTGTGCCAGCAAGCACTATGGTCCTGGGTATGATACAAGATATACTATATAATGCTCGTCTTTTTTTTCCCTCTACCAAAGCTGCTGTGGAGGCCCTCAGGTAAATTCAGGTAACCAAGCGACCCACGTATAGAAAACGTGAATGTATGTGAGGCGCCGTGATACACAATTATTTATTTATTTATGTATATACAAGAAGGTACATTGGGATTGTGAGGATACATAATATGGTATTTACAATCTTTACAAGAACAACACATCATACATGTGTCCGCCGGTGTGTGTTTTGACGACCAAACGCGACATGTTACTGGAGAGGAGTGTCTGTGGCACGCCTCGTGTTCTTGGCCTGTTTACGTTTTCCTGGCCTGCTGCTCGACCCCGGCCTGCTGGTCGACCCCGGCCTGCTGGTCGACGCGACCTGCTGGTCGACGCGGCCTGCTGGTCGACGCGGTCTGCTGGTCGACCCCGGCCTGCTGCTCGACGCGGCCTGCTGGTCGACCCCGGCCTGCTGCTCGACGCGGTCTGCTGGTCGACCCCGGCCTGCTGGTCGACCCCGGCCTGCTGGTCGACGCGACCTGCTGGTCGACGCGGCCTGCTGGTCGACGCGGTCTGCTGGTCGACCCCGGCCTGCTGCTCGACGCGGCCTGCTGGTCGACCCCGGCCTGCTGCTCGACGCGGTCTGCTGGTCGACCCCGGCCTGCTGGTCGACGCGGCCTGCTGGTCGACCCCGGCCTGCTGCTCGACGCGGCCTGCTGGTCGACCCCGGCCTGCTGGTGGACGCGACCTGGTGCTCGACGCGGCCTGCTGCTCGACGCGGCCTGCTGGTCGACGCGGCTGCTCGACCCGGCCAGCTTAGGATAACTTGTTAATGTGTAGTTACAGCAGCATTAGCTTCAAGTGCAGCAGTTTTCATGCAATGCAGGCGATCTGTGGCCAAGACTACGTCGGATAATGCAGTTACAAGACTATACTCGCACGCATCTCGCCGCAGATTCCGGTTTGCTATTGCCAATTACCAAGGTACGAACACCTGGTCCGCTCTAGTGGGCCCGTACGGCTGCCTCCCGTCCCACTGAGACATCCAGAGACACACACTCTCTCCCTATTTGCTGATGAGTAAGGGGGCTATAGTGGCTTTACTCACACCGGATCCTTCTCTCACCACCATGCGTGTGAGAGGAAGTTAAGGGGGGGTCTTAGCCCCCAGCTTTGTTGTAATGGAAGGAGATGGGGAGCGATAACAGTATCCATTACATAACATCTCACGTCTGCCGCATTAATGACCGACTACTAACAAGATATACTGGGCAGGTCGGCCCGGCGCCGAACACCACCGCTGCCAGACGCACGATGTTAAAGTACCTTGGAGTCCTAAGGTACTCTAAGGTACCTGAGCTCTGAGGGAATAATGGAGGTTATTGGATTGACAGGAAGTCAAGCCTTCTGATATACACAACTGGTGGTATATTTTGTATATAGGTACTTATTTATATCAGTTTATTTTATATATCTAGAGATAATATCTGTTGGATTGATCAAAGCTGGAGTCTAAACACATGGGTGTAACCTCACTCAAATTTTCAGAGGGAATAATCTGGGGTATGGGATAAACATAGGCTAGTCGGAGTCGCCACAATTAAAAGCGAACCGCGTGCCAGGGTCACATTCAGACCCCCACGAGGATTTTTGGTATTCCTACAGTAATATACATCATTATTCACTGATATTGGGGAAAATAAACGGAAATTTCTTGTTATCCACAATTTGCCTGTAGTCCCATAAAACAATCCTTCTACAGCTTCAATGTAGATAAATGTAGATAGTAAACAGTAGAGTAGATGAATGGATGGATAGATAGGTGGATAGATAGATAGATAGTTGGAATATCTTCACAAATATATATACCACATACACATAGCAATACCCCAATAACCATTGATATCAGCAAAGTTAAGGGGGGTCTTAGCCCCCAGCATAGCAAACCATTGATATCAGCACTAATCGCTCTGATAAGTCACTCAGAGGAATACAAAAAATATATATATATATCAAAAATAATATAGCGTAAACAAACATGAAATTTAATCACCAAAAGTCCATATTTATTTCAAATGTTCATTACAGGTCCATCACTCTCGTATCGATGGAGTAATATATATATATTTTTGTGTGTTCATAATAATTAATAATTATAGTCAGAAATATGAGGACTTAAATCACCCCAACCGGGCCTGTGCTGGCTAAATATTACCGTCCTCAGCTCTCTCACCAAACACAGATGAAGGTTTAATATATATATATATATATATATATATATATATATATATATATATATATATATATATATATTAGATACTGGTAAATATATGCATACTATCTTTTTATGTATGTATCTATCTATAGATCTTTTTATATATCTATTTATCTGTATATTTTCATGTATTTATACACATTGTCTTCATTACTATAAAAATCTTCACACTATATCCACCCTCCACACTCTCTTCCATCTCCCCTTCCACACCCCTTCCCATCTCCCCTTCCACACCCTCCCCATTCCCCTTCCACACCCCTCCCATCTCCCTCCACACCCTCCCCATCTCCCTTCCACACCCCTCCCCATCTCCCAGCATACACAAGGTAGGGAGAGAGAGGAGAGACAACTGGAGATTGGGGAGATAACAAGAGAAGGGGGTGGATGGGGGCGGTGTGTGGGGGGAGAGAGAGAGAGAGAGAGAGAGAGAGAGAGAGAGAGAGAGAGAGAGAGAGAGAGAGAGAGAGAGAGAGAGAGAGAGAGAGAGAGAGAGAGAGAGAGAAAGAGACCCCGGGCGCCGCCGGGTTCCATCTCCTCCTGTACAATATAAATAAATATACCGACCCCGTCATTTATCCCTCCAAAATACTCCAAACCCACACTAATACAAGCATCAACAACGCCAAACTATTACCATAAAAACAGAAGAATATATTGAGAACGGATTCTCACTTTCACATGGACATAGAAAATGGGTTCAAGGCCTCATTTCCATTCCTGTTTCCACGTTGAAAGTTCAGTTACAACATCAATTGTCCTTCAATTTCAATTACCTTGACAGACGGCCTCCCGGCTGAGACATGATCGTGAGGTTTTCTTGAATTGTCTCCTCTGGAACCTGGCAAGTCTTCAAGGCAATGATATGCTTACGAGGCTCGTTAATCTGAGTAGATTGGATAGTTACCTGTCTCCATTATACGTTATGTTCTAGATTTCGCCAGTTATAGGCCATATTTTCGCACCTGGGAGCACAGATATGAAACAGCTGATCCGCTGCTGATGCACGTGTTGTCAATTCTACGGCAACAGCCATCGCCCGGATGTCACGGCATAGTTCCTGCCGCTGTTGGCGTCTTGTCTGCCGTATTAGCAAACAGTTTTAACCGGATCATGTCTACAGACGATGCGTCACAATAACGGGGCTGAAGATAAGGACCAAACCACATATCAGAAGATGGGGAGGCGATGACGACGTTTCGGTCCGTCCTGGACCATTATCAAGTAGCAGGAAGACCATTATTAAGACCTACGGCTTGATCAGGACGGACCGAAACGTCTCCGTTTCTCCATCTTCTGTTGTGTGGTTTGGTCGGTGAATCATGTGTGTTTAGAGTGAAGGTCTTCAGCTAGTCCCCTTCCCAGTACTGAGACCGCTGCTGCTCTAACAACCTGGCTGGGGCTGCCTGACGATGCTCAGGTCGCTCGACGGCTTTGAGTGGACCAACCCAGAGGTCCTTCGTCTGTGACCTCCGGGTGGCGACTAATCCCCAGGCAGAATTGATGACCCCTTGACCCCACAGGTCGCCTCTCATTGTTATTGTCGACTCGGGGCTCCCGACGACTCTGGTGTCTGCTGTCTCCCGCCGCCTCCGTGAGAGAGAGAACTGCTGAGCCTTATGGCTCATAGGCCAAGTGTCGCTGCATTAGACAGCCGTCACGCTAGAAATGCCGGGTCCAAGAGCTAATGCTTGATCCTGCAGGCGGAAATAGGGCTAGTACAAATAGGTGAGAACACACCCACACAATCGAGCCTAACTAATAATAACAATACATCATTCTGTTCCACTTTGTGCTATGATAAATTACAGAAATAAATTGTACCAATAAATTGTATTATTTAAGCCAACAACTGGGAACCAGAGAACTGAAGGATTTATGAATATAAAAAGAAGATATATCGGGCCGTGAGCTTTACTTGCCAGGCCAAATCATTTCCAAAACTAAAACATGAACGGAAAGCAGCAACCGCGGGTGTAAAATGGTGCACAGTGTACACCCAGCACAGGTAGTTGGCACAGGTAGCTGGCACAGGTAGTTGGCACAGGTAACCCACCTGCTTGGGGGTCACATGGAGATTTGTTTAATAAGACGAGGTGGAACCTGATAGGCCCTTATGTCTCTGGCTGCCTTGAGGCAGACCTCGACGTGAGACACAGATGTTTGTGTGTGTGTGTGTGTGTGTGTGTGTGTGTGTGTGTGTGTGTGTGTGTGTGTGTGTGTGTGTGTGTGTGTGTGTGTGTGTGTGTGTGTGTGTGTGTGTGTGTGTGTGTGTGTGTGTGTGTGTACGTCTTAGCATATTATAACAAAATTCTTGGTATATTTTATACATTTCAACGAAGAAATGTAATGTCGAGGCAAGAGACTGAGTGAATGAGTCTCCCACAAACTTGCTCAAGCGTTTAAGACGCTCTTTTGTCATCCTTCGTGAATGTGACCCGGAAGCTGGGCACTAAGACCCGCTGGTCCAAAAGACCTCCGTCAATACGTCTTATAATGCTGTCCTAAACATCCTAATGTTTGTCTCTAACAATATATTCCTTTATATATATATCTTTTGCCATATCCTTTTCCTGTTATAACCTGGCTCCTTCTTCACTTTGTAATGTTTCTTGTGGATTTTCACCTGTTTTATTTCTTCAGGATATTTCGTTATCGGGTTTAGTTCATTTTTGTAATATATCCAATCCTTCCTGTGTTGTGATTCTCTTCATTAAATATCCATCGTCAGGGAATATGAAGGTTCTAATTTGCAGGCGATGAGTCACAATAACGTGGCTAAAGTAAGTTGACCAGACCACACACTAGAAGGTGAAGGGACGACGACGTTTCGGTCCGTCCTGGACCATTCTCAAGTCGATTGGTCGTCCTGGACCATTCTCAAGTCGATCACAATCGACTTGAGAATGGTCAGGACGGTCCGAAACGTCGTCGTCCCTTCACCTTCTAGTGTGTGGTCTGGTCAACAAGGTTCTAATTTCCCTGTCACGAAGTATATTAAGACTATCATGTGAACAAGTACCGACATTTGTAATACTCACGTTGTTAGCTCTGTACTGTGATATCTGCCCCTTCACACAATGTCACTCTGTTTTCTCCCTGTTAGGTATCCCTCCTCACCCAAGCTAGTGCTCTTTCTGATAGAAGAGATTGTCTCTGTTGCCCAACCACTTGGGGTGGACGGTGGAGCGACGGTCTCGCTTCTTGCAGTTCGGCGTTCAATTCCCGACTTTCCAAGTGGTTGAGTACCATTCTCCATTCTATCCCAAATTCTATATCCTCATTCCTTTCATGAAGAATGAGGATAATGAGGAATGGAATAATCATTCCCTCCATGAGGAATGATTTCTTGAATGAGGAATAGTTCTAATGGCTTAAGACTTTCTCCTGGTAAGGTAACCTTTACCTTACCTGTGTCGGGATCACCATAGCCCGTGCTACATGGACACTTCGTTCTGAGTAGCTAAATCTGAAACAACAAATTACCTGTGTCCTCTGGTCATTACCCTAATGTCTGCTGAACAACATCCCAAAACAGGAATTCAATAAAAATTTGAATTCCTGTGTGGAGACAAAAGTCACCTGTTGTACGTGTTCCCCGAGCCTCTGAATTCCTCGGAAATGCATCTCACATTTTGACCAACACTTTTCCAAGGACCAGACACTGTCGTACTAGAAATTGATAGCGACCAAACCAGGGGAAAATACTTTATTCCTGAATATTGTCCNCCCTCCCTAAAGAAACAAAGAAAACGAGAAAACGTCTGAAAATATGCAACAAGGCTCATTCCTGAGCTAAGGCGATTGAGCTTTACAACACTGAAGGCAAGGAGGAGTATGGCAGACATGATAACGACGTACAAGATACAAGGATTGACAAAGGAGATAGAAAAATGTTCAAATTAAGGAACAGTAGAACTGAGAGGACGTAATTGGAAACACAGATGAGTCACAGAATGCCAGAAAGAACATTTTGTCTCAGTTTTAAATGTAAATCTGATTGAGAAAACGAGAATCATTTCATTGATTTAATGATGGTTGAAAGGCGGGGCTTAAGAGTAGACGCTCGACCCCCCCACACACACGTGCGTGCGTGTGTGTGTGTGTGTGTGTGTGTGTGTGTGTGTGTGTGTGGGGTGTGTTGTGTGGGTGTGTGTGTGTGTGTATTCACCTAGTTGTGCTTGCCGAGGTTGAGCTCTGCTCTTTCGGCCCGCCTCTCAACTGTCAATCAGTCAACTGTTACTAACTATTTTTCACACACACACACACACACACCACACACACACCACACACACACACAACACACACACACACACACACACACACACACACAATGGTGTGTGTGGAACTGGAAAAGGTGCAAAGACATGCTACTAAGTGGCTCCCAGAGCTGAAGGGCAAGAGCTACGAGGAGAGGTTAGAGGCATTAAATATGCCAAAACTAGAAGACAGAAGAAAAGAGGTGATATGATCACTACATTACAATAGTAACAGGAATTGATAAAATCGACAGGGAAGATTTCCTGAGACCTGGACTTAAGAACAAGAGGTCATAGATATAAAACTAGCTAAACACAGATGCCGAAGAAATATAAGAAAATTCACTTTCGCAAACAGAGTGGTAGACGTTGGAACAAGTTAGGGAGAAGGTGGTGGAGGCCAAGACCGTCAGTAGTTCAAAGCGTTATGACAAAGAGTGCTGAACAGGCGTATTAGGGTGACAGAAATTTTCCCTATTTGTTCCGCTGTGTGTGTGTGTGTGTGTGTGTGTGTGTGTGTGTGTGTGTGTGTGTGTGTGGGGTGTGTGTGTGAGTGAGAACAATACACTGAAAAGGCTTCCTCCATTTTCTTTCTTAATTTCTCATTTTTTATAGCTTCGTGAGTACTCACCTAGTTGTATTTGGGGGGTTGAGCTCTGGCCCTTTGGTCCCGCCTCTCAACTGTCAATCAACTGGTGTACAGGTTGTGAGGCTATTGGACTCTATCATTTAAAACTGTGTATGGAGTCAGCTCCACCACATCACTGCCTAATGCATTCCATCTGTTATCTACTCTGACACTGAAAAAATTCTTTCTAACGTCTCTGTGGCTCATTTGGGTACTCAGTCTCCACCTGTGTCCCCTTGTTCGCGTTCCACTCGTGTTAATTGTTTGTCATTGTCCACCCTGTCAATTCCTCTGGGAATTTTTAAGGTGGTGATCGTGTCTCCCCTAACTTTTCTATCTTCCAGGGAGGTGAGGTTTAATTCCCGTACCCTTTTCTCGTAGCTCATACCTCTTAGCTCTGGGATTAGCCTGGTGGCATACCTCTGAATATTCTTTAATTTTGTCTTGTGTTTAACTAGGTATAGACTCCAGGCTGGAGCTGCATACTCTACGAGTGGTCTGACATATGTGGCAAACAAGGTTCTGAACGATTCCTTACACCAGTTTCTGAAGGCAGTTTTTATGTTGGTTAATGTAGCATATGCCACTGATGATATCCTTTTGATGTGGGCTTCTAGGTACAGGTTCGGTATGATATCAACCCCCAGATCTTTCTCTCTACTGTGTACGCACCTAGTTTTACTCACCTAGTTGTGCTTGCGGGGGGTTGAGCTCTGGCTCTTTGGTACCGCCTCTCAACCGTCAATCAACAGGTGTACCGGTTCCTGAGCCTATTGGGCTCTATCATATCTACACTTGTGTGTGTGTGTGTGTATGTTGTGTGTGTGTGTGTGTGTGTGTGTGTGTGTTGTGTGTGTGTGTGTGTGTGCGTGTGTGCGTGTGCGCGTGTGTGCGTGTGTGTGCGTGTGTGCGTGTGTGCGTGTGTGCGTGTGTGCGTGTGTGCGTGTGTGGTATTTACCTAAGTGTAGTTACAGTATGAGAGCTACGCTCGTGGTGTCCCGTCTTCCCAGCACTCTTTGTCATATAACGCTTTGACGGTTACACAAGAGAGAGACGGGGGGGAAAAGTGTGTGGTCGCGGGACAGGTTAGACAGGAGCGACGGGATAGTGTGTGCTCGGGCTGGGGAGAAATAGGATGCCAAATCGCCTCCGTTTACAATTTTACTGTAACATTATCTTCGACCTCGCATTTAAGAGTTCCAAAAATACTGACCGCAGATTCGACATAAAAGAGCAACCATTTATAACTATAGTCTTAGACCTAGAGACATCGTTGGTAGACACTGGGTAGGGAATAGTGTCTTAGATGAGAGTGAGGTTAGTACAGCATCATAAGAGAAAGTGTAGAGTTTCAAAAGAGCGCGAGGGAGGGTCTGAAAGTGTCGAGAAGGAGAAGATACTGGGTCACTTACCACTACTAAGGTCCGGGACGCTGATAGACTGGTAAGAGAGGTCTTGAATCTCCGACTGAGGTCCTCGGAGCTGCGCCTGTTGACCTCGTACTCGAACTGAGACTCGCGGCGCCCTCCGGGGCCGCATGCGGCCAGAAAACCAGACGCACGCGGCTTGAATCTGTCTCCTCCTTGGCGCTGGCGCCAGTTTCGCCCCGCGAGTAGCTGCGGCTTAGCGCGGGGCGCACCCGCCGGTGATTACTGCTTGCGGGCAGGTAATTGTTGCTTGCGGTCAAATTGCGGATGGTGAGGCTGCCGCCACTTGACCTGCGGAAGACGCGCTGGAGATCGAGGGGCGTTTCGCGGACGGTTGCAAGCCGGTCCAGCAGAAGTCCGCTGCTGCCGCATCGCCTATGTCCCTTAACGCCGCCCTGGATGGCGCTGGTCCTGACATTTGCGGTCATCTTCAAATTTTTTCAAATTCAAATTCAAATTTGAATTTCCTTCTCTACACGGCGTTACGGCCAGCTGGCTCGGCTACCTTGCCATACTTCTGTTCTTCCTGCTTCACTTGACTCATATGTGTGTCAAAGTACTGTACTCACCTAGTTGTGCTTGCGGGGGGGTTGATCTCTGGCTCTTTGGTCCCGGTTCTCAACTGTCAATCCACTGATGTACAGATTCCTGAGCCTACTGGGCTCTATCATATCTACACTTGAAACTGTGTATGGAGTCAGCCTTCCACCACATCACTGCCTAATGCATTCCACTTGTCTACTACTCTGACACTGAACAAATTCTTTCTAACGTCTCTGTGGCTCATCTGGGTAATGTGAAGTGGTTTGATGCGTCTCGGTGTTCACTTTGTGGCGTGTGTGTGCACGAGTTGGCGTGCGTGAAGGTGCTGGCACGCTCAGACAGGCGTGGAGGAAGGCGTTGTGTCGCGGGCGTGCCGTGGGTGGAACAGAGGAGCCAGGAGCAGCTGTGTTGAGAGAGGATCCCCTCGAGGTCCAGCCTCAGAACTGTGACGTGGAAACCGCCCTAGCTTCCCGCCAGCCTATCCCTCCCTCCCTCCCTACCCACCCCATGTATCACCTGTCACCTGCCCTCTATCCTTCGCTTCACTCATCCTTGTTGTTGTTTTAGATTCAGCTACTTAGAACAAAAGTTCCAAAGTAGCACGGGCTATGGTGAGCCCGTAGTGGACTTACCTGGCACAGGAGCGGGGCTGTAACCGTTCACTCATGCGCTCATCCCCTTATGCATCACCTAACTGATGACGCATAGCGGGTGGGTCCCATTCTTTCATATTCTTGTATCTCGCGGTCTTTTCTTGAATATCTTTTCTCTCTCTCTCTCTCTTGCTGCGCCTATACTACGGTAGCTGGCAATATACCTTTACCTGAGTTTACCTTAGAGCCACTAACACGAGTGGCCTCGACGAGGACAGGAAGCCGGCGGCTTGTTGAAAGTTTTGCCTTCGACAAAAGACAAATACTGTTGATCTATGCCTGTCGTATTCTGCCTAAGAAACACGGAGGCATCTAGCGGTCGTTATTACCCCAGACTACTCGCTGATAAATGAGGATATGTTGAAGAGTTTCAAGAATAGATCGGATAGGTACTGTATTACATGGGCGGGCCAGTGGGTGTGTGGGGTGTGTGGGGGGGGGGTGAGGGGATAGATGCCAACGAGACCTGCCAAGTTTGGGCCAATAGGCCTACTGCAGTGCCCCCGAAGGGAAATGTTACTTTATCTTATGGATCTCGGCTTTATAGGCACTTCGGTGCTGAGGTCTGACTCTCCAGATTGTCACCGTAACAGAAGAAGAGGCTTTGATTCCTTAATTAACACTGTTTGCCATCATGCAAGCCATGATGAAATAGAATCGCAAAAAGGATTGCATTTATTAGATTATTTTGTTGGCTTCGTTGTACCTCGTCTTGCTTTAGTACTGTGGTGCTGGTACAGCAGGTGTGGGACACTAATGGGGCACCACAGCAGGTGTGGGACACTGTAATGAGGCACCACAGCAAGTGTGGGATATTAATGGTGCACCACAGCATGTGTGGGACACTGTAATGGGGCACCACAGCAGGTGTGGGACACTGTAATGGGGCACCACAGCAGGTGTGGGGCACTGTAATAGGGTACCACAGCTGGTGTGGGACACTAATGAGGTACCACAGCAGGTGTGGGACACTAATGGGGCACCACAGCAGGTGTGGGACACTAATGGGGCACCACAGCAGGTGTTGGACACTGTAATGAGGCACCACAGCAGGTGTGGGACACTGTAATGGGGCACCACAGCAGGTGTGGGACACTGTAATGGGGCACCACAGCAGGTGTGGGATATTAATGGTGCACCACAGCACGTGTGGGACACTAATGGTGCACCACAGCAGGTGTGAGACACTAATGGTGCACCACAGCAGGTGTGGGATACTAATGGGGCACCACAGCAGATGTGGGACACTAATGTTGCACCACAGCAGGTGTGGGATACTAATGGTGCACCACAGCAGGTGTGGGACACTGTAATGGGGCACCACAGCAGGTGTGGGACACTGTAATGGGGCACCACAGCAGGTGTGGGATATTAATGGTGCACCACAGCACGTGTGGGACACTAATGGTGCACCACAGCAGGTGTGAGACACTAATGGTGCACCACAGCAGGTGTGGGATACTAATGGGGCACCACAGCAGATGTGGGACACTAATGTTGCACCACAGCAGGTGTGGGATACTAATGGTGCACCACAGCAGGTGTGGGGCACTAATGGGGCACCACAGCAAGTGTGGGACACTGTAATTGGGCACCACAACAGGTGTGGGACACTGCATGAGGCACCACAACAGGTGTGGGACACTGCATGAGGCACCACAGCAGGTGTGGGACACTGCATGAGGCACCACAGCAGGTGTGTGGGACACTGCATGAGGCACCACAGCAGGTGTGGGACACTGCATGAGGCACCACAGCAGGTGTGGGACACTGCATGAGGCACCACAGCAGGTGTGGGACATTGTACAAGGCACCACAACAGGTGTGGGACCCAGGACATCACAAATAGTTCTGTAAACTAGCCTAGCATGAAAAGGTGTCCTATTAAGATATCACGTGGTAAATGAGGACGTTATTATTTATTTTATTTATTTTTATTTATTTTGATTTACAAGAGTTTTTGCATTGTTGTACAGCCACCAGCACACATAGTTGAGTTGGCGGAGCACACATAGTCTACAGTTGAGAGGCGGGACCAAAGAGCCAAAGCTCAACCCACGCAAGCACAATTAGGTGAGTACAATTAGGTGAGTACATAGCATTTTGGGCAAGTCCTTCCTTAATCCTATGTTCCCTAAAATACGACCCGCCAAATTGTTTAACAACTAGGTACCCATTTTACTGTTGGGTTAAATAGAGGCTACTGTTAAGGATATGCGCCTGGTAAATGCTCCCCAGCCAGGATACGAATCCAGAACAAAATGCTCGCGAAACGCCAGGAAAGTGTCTTACCACTACACCACAGGGACTGATTAGTGCTGTCATTCTGTTGCTATCAGAGAATTCTGTATTATGTCAAGTTCAAATTTGTCCACTTGAGCATTTTTTTCATGTCACATTTATTTTTCAGAGATGGAGAAGCACGGGTTGGTAAAGGTGACGACCGTGGTGGTCGAGCCAGGCTCGTCGGAGGGCATGGGGTCGGAGAGCGTAGGAGCTGACCTGCGGGAGCTGACCCAAGCCACACTGCCTCCGCACCTGCGCTTCTGGCCCACAGAGATGCCCTTCTGTAACACTCAGGACCAGCCGCCCTTCGCTGACGTGTGCTTCATGGTTGAAGGTTACCCATTTATGTGTCACAAGGTGAAGAATCTTCAACTTTGCATTGATTAGTTAGAATGGAATTATATTTTCCTAATTAAGATGTATTAATTTGTTAACAAAATGACCTGTTTAAATTGATAAGTATTGGGTAGATGATGGGGTGTAGTAGGGTTTATGTGTAGCAGAGAGGAACTCTGGGGAACATATTGCATGTGACAGTCTGCAAATATTATATAGTGTCTCCTTGTCAGGGACAGGAAGCCTGTTAGGCTTATCTGGGTCCCCTTAGGCTAATTACTGAACTTTCCCAGGATGCAATCCAAAGCAGTTGCCTGACTCCTGGGTACCCATTTACTGCTCGGTTAACAGAGGCATCAGGTGAAAGGAAATGTGCCCAGACATATCTGGTAGTGCTAATAAGAAACCTGGACATTTTGGTTGTGACCTGACTGTGCTAATGATTGCACAACAAGACTCCTTGTATACAGTATATGATAAATATTCAGTGTATGCAGATCATCCTCTCGCACAGCCCTTGCAGTCCCAAAACATGATGAAGTCGTAGACCTTGAAGGATTTAGCACTTGTTGATGGCAGTGTGGTAATACATTCGCCACGCACCATTCAAGCAATTTAGTCCGGGTTCGAGTCCTGGCCAGGATGGATTGTCTGGGTGTCAATCCTTAATTGTTTGCGCCTGTTCATGCAGCAATAATTGGGTGCCTAGTTGTTAATCAATTGCTGGGTCGTGTTCCAAGGAAAATTAAGAGGGCTACGGCTTACCTCTATTAATGTTTACCTTATCTAGAGTGTTTCTGTTGAGTCACTTCTAAATACTGCCACTACTTACACTTAAGCCTTCAGCCTGCCACTACTTATACTTAAGCCTTCAACCCTGGTGTCTTCAACACCAAACTGCCTATTGGTCACTAAACTATAAATGTGATGAGGACCCAAAGAGGAATCCCTTAAAGTGCTTCATTTTGCAATAAGGAGATTCCTACGACCAATTTGAATCAGGACCAGGTGGAGCAAATCTGAGGAGGGACCCCTAGGACCCTTACTCGACTGTGTGGCCTGGCCCCTGTATGTTTGCTCTCGTCTTTGCTGATTCTGACACTGTGTGTGCTATGTGTGACTTTGAAAATCAATATAAACTCTTTTTGCAGCTTTAAACAGTAATATTATTCTTGTCATATTAATGATTTTCTTTGACAGATGTTCTTTTGTCCTCGGAGTGAATACTTCAAAGCATTGCTGCGAGATCATTTTAATGAAACTGAGTGGAGGGATTCATCAGATTCACGCATCCCAGTAGTCACCCTCCACAACATCTCGGCTGAAGTGTTTGCCATTCTTGTGCATTACCTCTACTGTAATCAGACAATTGTGAGTGATAAGCTGAACCAGACTTTGTCTAACATAGTTGTTTATATCTGAACAGTTAAATTCAAGATGATGTATATTAAAGTCATGAAATGTACCTCAGAAAATTACTGGGGTAGTTGTAAAAAACTTAAACTTACCAGTTGCTAAGATTGTAAAATCTTATTTGCCATATTTTTGAGTACTGTACACTGCTGTTTAGTGTATGGTACTCAAATAACAACATTACAGAATCTGTGAATACAGTATATGTAATGTTTCAATGCCATTTTCACTGCTTATCTTCTTAAGCTGATTACAATATTTTCTGGGAGATCCCTTTGAGTACCATATTGAGCTTAAGCACTGGTATTGTCAAGTCTTAAGAAATTTCACAATGCCTTTGAGACACTTCTTGACCTGCCAGAAGCCAGAACAAGAATCTGACACTCTCTCTGAGGTGAGGGATGCCTGGGAGATTATTAATGTCCCCAAAAGTAAGGAAAAATTCAGTGATAATTTAAATGAAATGTTTCTTTTTAGTCAGACTACTTGTGAATGGTAGAGCGACGGTCTCACCTTTTGCAGGTTGGCATTCAATCCCTGACTATCCAAGTGGTGCGGCACCATTCCTTCCCTCCATCTATTCCAAATCTTTATCCTCATCCCTTCCAAGTACTAAATAGTCATAATGGCTTAGCACTTTCTCCTGATAATTAGCTTTCTGGTGCACCACTCATTAGCTCTTCATGCCTGCTCTGTTCCCCTAGGAGTTGGCAGGTTATTCCTTAGTGTGGCTTGTAAATATATCCGCTTGTTGGCAGAGATCCTGTTGGCTCCTTACCTTATTTATTTATTTATTTATTTATTTATTTATTTATTTATTTATTTATTTATTTATACAGTATATATACAAGAAGGTACAAAGGGTTTGTGAGAATACATTGAATAGTACAGTATTTACAATCTTGTAAAGCCACTAGTACGCGCAGCGTTTCGGGCAGGTCCTTAATCTAACATAATTTTTTCTATCAGAATTAATGAATGATAACAAATACATTGCAAGAGAAAAATGAGATAGAGCTTAGTAAGTATATTAAAGCACATTGGTATATTAAAGCTCTGACTGATTACATTGACAGCTTGATTGGTAATATAAACCAGATTAATAGACACCATACAGCAGATTGACAGCACATATAAAAAAAATATGTTTATTCAGGAAAGGTACATACATAGAGAGATTTTACATAAGTGGATCAATTTATAGATAGAGCTAGTACATACAATGCCTAAAGCCACTATTACGCAATGCGTTTCGGGCAAGAAAACATTAATATCTAAAACTTAATACTAATTGGACAAAAAGAATAAAATGGTTTGAGAATAGATACAAATAAAGGTACAAAAAAAAGGGGGGAACATGACTGAAAAGCAGCACAAATACAATATGTAGACAAACAGCGTTGAATAAAAAAAAAAAAAATAAGACATGGGTTGACAATAGAGGGGTAAGGTAGGTTACAGGGAGTTTATCAGGTAGTGTTTAGTTTTAATCTTAAACTGGTTGAGAGAGGTACAGTCTTTAACATGGTTGGGAAGGTCATTCCACATTCTGGGTCCCTTGATTTGTAGAGCATTTCTAGTTTGGTTAAGTCGTACTCTTGGAATATCAAAACTGTATTTATTTCTGGTGTGGTGCTCATGGGTTCTGTTACAGCTTTCAATGAAGCTTTTGAGGTCAGGATTGGCATTACAGTTCAGCGTTTTATATATGCATAATACACATGAGAGAATGTGCAGTGACTTAATATCTAACATATTGAGAGATTTGAGTAGGGGTACCGAGTGATGTCTGGGGCCAGAGTTGGATATTGTCCTAATAGCAGCTTTGTGTTGAGTAATTAGAGGACGTAAATGATTTTGGGTAGTAGAACCCCAAGCACAAATACCATAGTTGAGATATGGATAGATGAGGGAGTAATAGAGAGTCACCAGGGCAGGGCGGGGTACATAATATCTGATCTTAGAAAGAATGCCAACAGTTTTTGAAACTTTTTTTGATATATTTAGAATGTGTCCCTGGAAATTAAGCTTGTGATCAATGAGAACGCCAAGGAATTTGCCATCTAATTTGTTACAAATTTGGGTATTGTTAATCTCGAGATTTATTTGGTTAGAGGATTTGTTACCAAACAGAATATAGAAAGTTTTGTCAATGTTAAGGGTGAGTTTGTTGGCAGTTAGCCAAAGATGGACTTTATATAAGAAGACAGCAATGATCACAATGGTAAATGATGATTTCGGGGCTCAACGTCCCCACGGCTCGGTGAGGCTCACCTGGATCTGTGACAAGGCCAGGTTCTGGATCTGTGACAGGGCCAGGTTCTGACTCTAGTCCCTGGTAGGCTTCATGGCTCCCGAATAGTAACCTAATAGTCGGTAGCCATCTCAGTTTCAAGGAGGCACCGGGGCTCATCCAGAAAGAAGAGTTTTATTACATTCAGTACCATTATTTTTTTATTGATCACATGAATTAAAGTTTTGAAAATGATAATTATTTTGGTTAAACAAATTTTGCTTTGTTAACAAGCTATTCATGGTGTAACTAGAGTATTTTAATCATTAGCTGCATAGGTAGATGTAAGACTATCATTTATTTTCCTATTACAGTATTTTATGCAGATGAATTATCGAATAGATAACAATATATTCATCTCGTGTGAAATTCAGTACAGAGCTTGTGTGTTGACAAAATGAAGACGAATGATTATTTAACACAGTAGTGCAGAAAGTGATATTAATTATAAGTGATATTCTCTGAGTAAATTCATCATCTAGTCCCAAATGCTTACAGGTGAACATGGAGAATGCAATGGATGTTATGGTAGCAGCAGACATGCTACTGGTGCCAGGATTAAAGCGTCAGTGTGGCATTTACCTGAGCACTCAACTCAACACCGACAATGTCATTACCATTCTCCGCTTGTCACGTATGTTCCAGCTCCCTCGGCTGGAAGATCAATGTGTGGCCTTTATGGCCAAAAATCTGGATCAGGTGCAGTATTATGTACCATTTGTTGAAAGCATGTTTGTATTCTGCATTCTCTCACTGCTTTGCCGGAACTTTGAGCAAGTGGCTTTAGGCATACTATATACTAGCTTTATCTAGAAATCCAACATTCTGCTTGTAACTCAATATGTATGTATGTATTTCTACCTAAATAAACTATTAAGTATTTATTTATTGAAATTTGGCATTTATTTACTGTTTGTTTTCCATCAGTTTAGATACATGTTTTTTCTCCCTGTAGGTCTGAATAATTAGCCTGGTTAAAGTATTCAGTCTAATTTTTGAATATCATGATACTGTTCCCTGACCCAAAAAGGCCTAGCTTCTCTTGTTATATACCTAGAGGTACGAAATGCAAGGGGGCACACCTGACCTTCAATATATGTTCGCTTGATCGATTATACATTCGCTTGATCGTAAGACCCAACCTCATTGCTCATTGTTTAAAGTATGGTAAACTCATTTAAGTGTGATTGCCCTCAGCATGCCTGAAATTATCAGCAACAAATTTAGACCATCCTGTATATACATTTAAAACTACTGTACAGCTAATGTACTGAACTAGGCTTCTACAAGTTATAATCTCAGGAGGAAACACAGCAAAATGCTCAGTGGGAAGAAATTGAAGCTTACTCATTCTGTATGTAGAAAGTACCCTCCCAAAGAACATGATCATGATCGTGTACAAAATAACTTGGACTTCTATTGAAATAAAGAGAAATAATGAAAAAAAATTTCATTGCTAACTCTGAAAATTAAATGATGCTAGGGTAAGGCAGGCAATTAGTAATACAGTATGCTGTATTTGGTGAGTACAAAATGCTTTTTGTTATTCCATATTTGGAAAGGTGCAGATGAAGTATTCATGCTGGTTGATGTATTCTTAAGGGGCCGGTCTAGTTATGTAGAAAAATTTGTTCAATGTCAACCAATATTATTTGACTAGTTGTATATGAAAAGTGCTGAAATTGTCCCAAGTTTCAGTACTGCAGCGTAAATAGAAAAAGATTTTTTTTTTTTTTTTTTTTTTCAACGTTTTTTACACATTTTCAAGTCTACACTTCTTCACACACGTTTCAGATATAATTATTCTGTGACACTTTTCTGACACATTAGCATATAATAAATGATTGTGTGATTTAGGATTTCCAAAACATCTTTAGTTTTCCTAATACAAATGTTCAAAGTTCCACCCAAAAAATTATGCAAAAATGGCATGTTTATTGCTATTATAAAATCAATAAATGAACTTAGAGAAAAGTGAAATCTTGCACATGTAGAGACATGCCCTCCACATATACTGTGTAAGTTTCATGTAAATTGAATAAAAAATTATTCAGTTTTGTAAACATTTGTGTCAATTGAAAAAAAAACAGAAATTAATGAAGTCTAAGGTTCTAAAATCTGTGGCTGAGGTTGACATCAACCAATTTTCTCCAAAATTGGCATCCTTACAGATAGGTATACGTACAGTAAGGTGTGTAAGTTTGATGCAAATCGTCCGAAAAAAAATTTGAAAAAAAAAAATTGAAAAAAAAAAAAAAAAAAAAACTTTTTTTTTTTTTTTCTTAAAATTTTTTCCAATTAAACTAATTATAATATTTGTTTAATATATGCTATTGTGATAGCAAAGAGTCATAGCTATGATTTCAGTTGACACTTTTGATTCATAATCGATTTTGACCATTTTGGCATAATTTTCACAACTACTTCATTATTTTTTTCTCCCTTCCTATTTATGCTACGATGCTGAAACTTGGACCAGATGAAACACTTTTCATATAGAACTTGTCAAAAAAGTTTGATTGAAATCGAACGAGTTTTCATTTTTGCATTTTTGGAGCCAAACTGGATTGGACCGACCCCTTAATCGGATTTACCTGAATTTAGTTGAGGGGCCACTAATACTATTGGCCTCGATGAAGACAGGAAGCCGGCAGCTTGTCAACAGTCCCCCCCATTTGCCCTGATGATCTTTTCCAGCTGTATTTTAACACCCCAGCAGAGATTTGGTGCTTATGGCTTCAACAGGTAGGCAGTTCCACGGGTTCCAACACCACCACACAGCCGTACGCCAGGCCTTGGGAACCTGGAATGGAGCTGCTTAAGTGGAACACCTAAACTCCCTCACCACTCGCACTTTCACAAAACAGAGTCTTGTGAAAGACATTTGTAGGGGTATAAATGTAATATCATTGACTGCACTGTACTGATGTATTTCCCTTTGCGAGGAGCGGCTTACCAAACAGCATCTGCTTCAAGGAACTGGGCATCCCATTCTTCTTTTCTGTGTCCCAGGTCAGAATTAGTCACTCCAGAAGTAAAGCTCTTGCTTTTTTCTGTATGAGGTGAATGGTGGCTCCCTGTTTCTAGCTGCACTGGGATTGCTCCACATGTATCAGTTACATCAGCCGTAGGAGGTCTTCATAGTCTACCGGAGACCAGAGGCCAAAACCTAGCCCGCTCACAGAGGTGCAGGGAACAGGGGAGTCTAGATCACCCTCAAAGAAGAAACACTCAGAGAAATGAAGTGAACAAAACAGACAACTGCAGGGTGCACAGAAGGTACACAAACAAAGCAGCAAATGATTCTGCAAATATCTATCTTGTATCCTCAGACTACCTATGCATCTTTTGGGGGGCCAGAGTCTGGATTTGGTCCCCTGGTGGAGCGTATGATTCATTAGCTCCTGGTGGGGCACCTTAGGCTTAGAGGTCAACCTGCTCTCTTGAATAATACATCGCTTTTTGACATCAAAATCCCCAACGGACAATTATAACGTACTATAAATCATAGCGGCTTGCAAACATTCACGTTTCTATACGTGGGTCCATCAATTCTGTAAGGTTAGATTAGTTCGGACAATTTAGTACAGTACGTAATTTTCTGTCCATTGTGACAGCTTCAGAAAACGGGCTGTAGTGGTAGCATGGTTGATAGCTGTGGAGCCACCAAAGGACCCATCAGAAAATGCATTTCATTGAAATCAATATGGAATTTTCTCACTTTTATCAGTTAATCTGTTTTTGCATTGTGTTATCATGTAATCACAGATTTCTCCAGATATTCATCTTTCTGCTTAAAATTACATGCATACAATGACATGTTCCTTTTCACAAGCACATACTTTAGGTTCATTTTCTTTCGTTGTTGTCAGTGTTGTACTGTACGTACTCACGAACATTATATCCTCATGACAAAGTATGCATCAATAATGATACATTTCTATAATTACACTCACTTTCAGTTTAAAGCAGTTGCAATTTTTTCATAGGACATATATATATATATATACAGTATATACTTATCATGTTATTCTCATGCATTATTTTATGCTGTTTTACTGTGTATGAATTTCTGGGGGGAACTCTCTTGTAGCTCTCTGAAGCTATTATGCTTAAATAATGCAAACTACTAGGTGCCATCAGTCATAGAGTTCTTGTAGTCCTACCAGAGACTATGAGCCAGAACCTGCTCACTCTGAGAGATGCAGGGAGCAGTGCGAACATATGAACAAATTTCTATGAATATAATCATGTAAGCCACCACTAGGGAAGCAGCCAGAAAGTCAGCATAGCAAAACAGATCACTGCGGATTATAAACTAGATC
>WNGS01165503.1:12157758-12187685 GCA_020271785.1 Procambarus virginalis | reverse complement strand
ATGAACCTACGCCCGCATGCGGGTTGATACCCTCATATACCAAAGTGTATAAGAAGTATCATACAGTTGTCGTTCACCTAGGACCACACCCCCACACGCGGTATGGCATAGGCAGGCAAGACAAAGCGTGGGCCACACTCAGAGATAAAACGCCTACCCCAAATCCTTCTTCCCAATCCCCACAGCATTACCACGCCTCCCCGCCCGGAGCCACAGCGTGGCGTAATTCCATCACCCACAATCCGCTATCATCAAAACCTCTGGTCAGTTTTTCTCACAACTCCAGGGGTCGTCGTTAATAATTATTAGCGCTCCATTAAGGAGCATGAATAAGTGTAATTTTTGGCTTTTGGAGAGAGATCGCTAGTAAGTCAACAGCGAACAGCAGTGCGTGCATTCAATGCTGCAGATTGACAATTTAGTTCAAGCTGGTAACTCCACTTTCCAATACTCTGAGGCCTCTGTTATACACACGCGTAGAGTACTCAAGGCGCTACTTCACTGATTTTTCCAAAAAAAATTGGCGATCGTTATACAAGCGAGCCCGTAAAAAGGGGATGGCTAAACCCCGTGCGATCCGCCGGAGCTCGGTCTAAATTCTTGCCATAGACTCACTATCTCGACACAATGATACGCTATTGTGCCATCTATTAACGGGCACAACTTCGATCAACGCATCTGCCACTGATGGAAGTATTGGCACATTTGACAGGTCTTACGGCCCTCTCCATTGGTCGCATTGTTCATCTATGAAGCTTTGACGACTCTACTGCAGTCAAATTGCGCATCTACGCATCATATGAGGCTTGGCGAGGTAATCCCAAAATATTTAAACGCCCCAATACCGGTCTTCACCCACACCTTCATTACGAGGGAACTCTTGTAAACGACTCCATTTTTTTAAAATCAGTGGGCCAAACAGCCCCTTGCTGTTTATGGGCCGTCATACTTCGCAGTAGCTACCCAACACTGTTGCACGCAGCATGTAGCTCCCAGAACTAGCTGCACTTCACGCTTGATGAACACAGTGTTCTTCTGCCTAAAAATGCCATACAATATTAAAGCTAGTTCGAGAGCTGCGACTGATGTCCTGCTCTAATATTATTACAGAAACTACCCCTGACTGGGATAAAACAGACCAGGGCTTCTGTCATCTATAAGAAGGAGATGTCATGGATGATATTTAAGTACGCGAGTGTGTCTCCATGGAGGAGAATTGTTATGAATGTGCGGCGGGAGGGTGTTCGGCGTTGTTACTATTTGTGGCCACCTTTTTGACTTCACTCACCATTACAAGCCTTAGTGGTTCGACTACATTGCTGTACCAACTGAGAACCCGACTATAGATATAGACCGTTGTTTCCGTGAGTTAAAACCAACATTAATTACGGAGGATTCGGGGAGCACGCTCATTTATAGACTGTCTGGAGAAAGGCAGCCTTCCCTTCCTGCCACCGTGAATATACGTCCCGTGCCTATTTCTTTGTTCATACTAACCGCGCATTTTGTACCACAGATGGCACTTCTGGGACCGTCACCCCATAACCCCTAGATATACCATATGCTACTACTCTTCACAGCGTACTAGGTGAACTACAAACCCGCATATCTATCCTCATCTAACTTTATAAGCAGCTGTATATGATATATTATGCGAAAAATAACATACCCTCATATGACAGTAGGCGTTCCGAGAGAACTAACTCTCAATTTTCTCTGGCTCATGCCTTGAGCGGCTTCCAGCCAGCAGACTTGACCGCGGTTAATCCGCGATACTTATTTCGTGCCCTCCTACTCCCCAACAAGCAAGTAGCAGTCAGAGTTATAAAGGTGGCAACCAAAACATAGGAAAGCATCTACAGTATATAAGGCAAGACGTCTGTATACTTAACTAGCAACAACACAAGTATGGTGAAGGTGGGAAAACTCTGGGGACAGTCAGTCTGACGGTGAGGGAAGGGAGGGCCAGCCTGCGTGCGCGGGCTGCCACTCTTAAGTCTCTTGCCACCTCTTTTGGCCCCGCCCTGCATACCAACTTAGTGCTGTTTTATCGTCAACGCTTACTGGCTGCACAGGAAATGTAGATACTTACTAAGTACTCAGCGTCCCAGGGTAATATTGCAAATCAAAGAGCCATAAACAGTAGTTCGTTGCTGGGATAATGTGCGTGATCAGACTGACGTGATAAGAGATGGGGGCTGAAGTGGCCGGCTGGTACACAACCCAGGTCACCTTTTATTTTCCCTCGTTCTATTATCTTTTTTTTTTGACAAATTAATAGCACATTACTGTTCAACTTATGGTGACCAAAACATCGCAGATACTCTATCCATATTTAAAACTTGTATATTCGTAACAAAACGCCAAAGTTTATTGGTCACCTGATGACTAATGAAAATCAAAAATAGAGCATAACCAATTTTATGAGTACACAGTTACTGATCTTTCACACATTTCATTAAGAAAATATAATACAACATCTACATCACGATTGACAATCATATTCCCGCAAAAAAACTATGCAAGAAGACAATCACGCACATTGAAATAAGGCAGGCAATATGACTCTTTGGGGAACTCCCTGTGCGACTTCTAACAGACGCGCTTGGACTTTCGATGTCTGTAGTGTGTAGCACGCCCTGTCTTGTGTGCCCAGACAACATTTTCCCTCTGTCCCTATAGACGAGTGCCCCAACATATATTCACCATTATAACTTGTTTTCTCATTGATTTATCTTCTCCCGCGATCACTGAACCTCCAAATAACCATCGTGTGAGGAAGAAAAATAAGTCTTGTTATAGTTGTATCGCCGGGGGCGCAAATATAAGGGATAGAGACTAGACGCTCTGCCATGAACCCCAATTCACTTCGTGCGCACCTACCGCATAATAGAGCCTCACATTGCAGACTATCCAGTAAAATGCACACGCACTCCCGCTCACCTATTTATCGCTCTGGAGTACTACGCAAGAATTTAAACGCACCCGCGAGGACACCTGGGTTCACCACACACACAATACTGGTTAAGTGGATGTCCCATAGGCTGCGAACCACCGACCTTGTAGCAACTCACGAGACAAAACTTGACTATTCATTAGTTTAAAGTTATAGGTCAGATCTCCCAGGAGCTACTCAATTCTCTGGAGACGGACAGAAATATTAGAGCAAAGCTGATGCGTAGCTGGGCTGGCTAAAAGAGAACACCCCTAAGTACAGAACAACTAATGACTCTGGTTGCCATCCAAGATTGACAATAATAGCACTAGAGTCTGCCCATGAGACTGATACTACATGAACATAAATGCATATAGCTCCACCGCCTATCAACTCCACATGGTCCAAAGCAGGCACTTCAGTCCTAGTACAAACTAGAAGGTCCTTTGACAAGACATAGAAGAGACTTAGAAGCCGAGAGCGAGAACTATATGATCACGACGTTCTAGAGCGAGTCGCCCTCTTCTCAACTGAAAGCCATAGACCTGGGAAGCACTAATGAAGCTAACACTGCAGAAGACTTTTATTTCATGGACACTGTAGATGATGTAGACCCACTATCGATGGAAAACTATTACTCCTGTATCATTTGGGTTAAAGAAGTCTACGAGACGTTAGTGACAGGCTGAATGTTCCCGTCCATGCTAGATTTGATATTACCCATGCAGCGAGGACCAGAATATCTCCTGACTAATACAGTACCATTCCCTCACCTTGGTACACAGTCTGACCAATGTATCCTTTATCTGTGGAATAGAAGTATGCAAATTCGTTATATGCTGGTCGAAGAAAAATAAAGATGGAAGGCAATGTGAAAACATACTAGACACAAGACACAGAGGGAAAAGTAAGGAAACAGGAGGAGAAAAGGGGTTAAAAAGGGAGGGGCAGGGGGAGGACGGAAAAAGCAAGAGAATGAAGCGAAGAGGAAAAGCGAAAAGGAACGGAGGGAATGACATGGTTTCAAGGTGGGGGGGCATTTAAGCTTGGTCAAGAAAAAACAAAAGCGGTGAAACAAATAAACGAATAATGTGTATAGAACTATAAAACAGTGAGTTGGTGCAATGAAAAGTGGCCAGAGGCACTAGCAGACAAAACACAAAATGAAGCAAGACAGATAGAAGCCGACCCCCAAACAGCGACCAGCGATACAGAGAAGAAACACGACAAAGAAAACCCTCAGGAGAGATCAGGAAAATATGCGCTAAAATAAGGGATGCAGACATGAAACAGAACCGGCCCCGCGCTAGAAATTACAAGTAAACAACAAATGGGCAAGTAAGGAAATTTCAGAGATTTCAATAGTGGGAAGAGACGCACGGAGAGAACAAGGATGTTTTAGAACCGACCTAAAGTGCCACAAGTGCATGTGGTGGACCAACGGAAAGCTTGAGGTAACCCAACACAAGAAAAAAAAAGTCAGAAACAAAGAGAGCACAGTCAGAGTCGGCGAAGACACAAGGGGGCTAATAAAGGCTAAAGGGAACGAGTAGAACAAGCAGGGGGGCTTCCAGAGGGGGCAACAAGGGTCGGAGAAATGTGCCCCTGAGCGCAGCAATCTCAACTGCTACTGATGTGCAGCCATCCCTGTTTACGGGAGCTGTAGCTGATGTGTGGAAACAAGCTAACATCATTGCCCCAGATACAAAGTGAAACAGGTAAACACCCCCCTGTATGACGCACGTTTCGTGTCCAGGACACGCGTACACCTAGCGCAAAGGGAAAATATTAACCAAACTACACGGGGGACCCCACAAATTACGAGAAGACTATCGCCAAAACACTGCGAGGTCGTACGGCGGATAGGCCAAAACTCGCGCGACACGACAGGATACTGTGGGAGGAAGCGGCGCCACACGAGAGTTATTATGACAAAAGACCGAGAGCCTCTCTCACCACAACCGGAAGCGGAACCGAGAGATCAGCTCTCTGCCTTTGCTGGTAAAATCCTCGGCCTGGCCCGATCAAAAACCAAAGGCATGATCCTACGGAGGCCAAGAGACGGAAACACAACCGGGTCTGGGCTGAGAATGAGGATCGTTCTTCCCCGCTGGGGCCACAACCCATTTTTTAGGCTTAAGTAGTGTTTCCAACTACTTTTTTGTTGGGCACAATAGCCGGGGTAAATGAAGACAGGCGCTACTCACGGAGTGGGGTCCTATCCTGTCTGCACGTTTGGGAGATTGAACTATATGATCCAGTCGGCCCCTCCTAATAATTCAGTCTACGCTCACTACCGTCACATTACCCTCGGAGGCCGGAAAATTCATAGGAAAGGCAAAAGGCGGACGCGTTCGGGACTCTATCCCGTTGCGCGCAGAACCCCTAGGGAGTGACGCCAGCCTATGCGTACCCCTGTGGTCGTTGGGCCAGAACGCCGCCTGGTAGCAGGTGGTCCCACGTTCGACTCCTGAAACACACTCGGCCTAGGTTGGTTTCCGGCGAATTTTTTCTGTGATGGGCGGGGCCCCTAGAAGAGTCTCTCTCTGGCCAACCACACCTTGGACATTGGCGGGGGCTGGACGCTGTCACACAGCTCGCCGGTGCAGACGGCCCGTGAACTCAGCTATCCCCTGGTCAACCCGCATATAGACTCCTATGACCCGGCAGGGGGGCGGCTGATTGGGACTGTTCGTATCGAATGCAACCGAGGCGTGCGTCGGGTGGTACTAGGTGTCCTGCCATCCCTGTGTCACAATGTTCTTATCTGCGGCTCTCTCACTGCCGGGTAGGGTGGGGCGCGGGCAGCGGTGGTACGCTGGATGTCTTTGGGGGGAGCGCTACGCGGCCTTCGTTTGGCGGCCACTTGGTGGCGGTCTTTGGGGGCCGATCCACTACGCCAATCGATCGAGTATGATATCCAAGCCGTGGGCTAGTTCGGCATCGCGGGCCTTTGGTACATAAAATTGTTGTGTGACCCGGGATCAATAATCTATCACTCGCCAAAAATTGAACATCATAATTCTCGCACGGCAGGCCGACAAGCAATGCGGCCAATTATACTCCGCAGAACAAAAGTGCTAAGGTATGCCATAAGGGCCTCAGTGCCTGGGACAGGCTGGGGCGGCGCAACGGCTTCACTCCGCTCCTTGTCTTTCCAAGCTGAATAAGCCATTGCAGACTTGAGCCCAAAAGAACATAGGGCATCGTGGTACCCCAATGGCAGATGTACTGAAGGACAATATCTCTTCCTCCCTTCCAGTCGCTTAGAACTGCTAATCTCAGCCTGGAAGGGACACATCCCCGGCTTCCCTCTCCTCGCTAAGCTCCGTTGGAGTGGCAGTATTTTACCACTGTACTGCCAATATATCTCTTATTCCCCTCACTCCCATACCACGTTCAGGAACCGACTACAAATGTGCGAAGTGAGAGGAAGAGATGGAAAAGTCCCACACAACCTCCTACAATACGAGCATATAATAATTACACTGTACACTACAGAACATTGCAGCTTTTAAAAGAAAACTGCACAGCACTCTTTCTGCACTGGGTATGGATATAGCTGTACCTTTCTTCCATGTTTATGTTAGAAATTCCATTCAATAAAATAATCAGAATTTGATAATTTAATCTGTTAAACCTGGTATGGCTAGTCTCAAATTTGTGTTGTAAGTGCATCTTATTGTTCGCCCTAGTAAAAAAGTGGTGCAGACTAAGATGATATTCACCTTTTAAAACCATTTCTATTAATAGTACAGTACTCTATTTTATTTTTCAGGTTATACGAGACTGGCGAGTACAGTGACATAACATTTGTGGTTCAGGGCGAGTCTTTCCCACTTCATCGTTGTTTGCTGGCCAGCCGCTCGGAATACTTCAGAGAGATGTTTTCGTCTCGATGGCATAACCGGTCTAGAGTGAGCATCAATAAAGATTTGGTGAGTGCTGTGTGATGAATCTTAAGTGGCACTGTATTGTCTGATGCAATGGGCTGGAACTACCATACTAATATAATAGATCAAAGAAATTGCATTACATGATGTATCAATGAGAAAATTGATACATCATGTAATGATGTATCAATTTTGAGAAGAATTTTGAATTTTTATTGATGTATCAATAAAATGAGAAGTTTTTCTCATTTAACATATAGAAAATCAGTACCAGTACTGATTTTCAAATTGATATATCAAGTTATTGTGGATTTCCTTTGTACATTTGAAGAAAAGCATTGGAAGTAGAATTTCAAGAATACAAAGCCAGAGTGCATGGGGGCCATTGTATGAAACCCTGATTAGGCTTCAGTGGAAGCCTCAGGCACTCTAGAGGATTCAATGGAATCCCAGGTTGCAGTTCTTTTGACTGTCATGGTATAGTGGTCTAAAGAGTTTGCTTGAGAATACCCAGAGCATAGGTTTGAATTTTCCTTTCGGCCCCTATTGATTTTGTCAATATACACGATATTATCCTTATGTAGGTGGTAGATACTTTTAGTTTTCACTTGATATTTTCTTTTCTTGTACAGGTTTTGTGAAAAGTTTAGAGAATACTTCAACATTTATGTATGATGGTAAAAGAAAGGTTTCTTCATAACTGGACTGCGTTGTCCCTGGGAAATTGCATTTAAAACCAATTTTAACCTTGCTGACCAAACCTCACATCAGAAAATGGAGAAGTGATGACGTTTCAGTCCGTCCTGGACCATTATAACTTTTGTGGGATTGTTTCATAATGTTGTATATATTTTCATACAGGTACATCCAGGAGCATTTGGCGCAGTTATGAAGTACATATACACTGGGAGGTTTGAGTGTCCATTAGAGCTGGTTGAGAGGAGTATTCGAATTGGTATGAATTGCAAGCTTCCCAACTTCAAATCCATGATTGAGGATGAACTCAAAAAGTCTCTATCTTTACGTGAGTGTTAGCTTATTTATTTGTGTACCTCCTTTGTGCTACATTGGTGCTTTTTCTTTTATCTCGGTTAAGTGTTGTATGCTGGATTAAAAAATAAATAAATGTGAGTGCTGTTCCCACCTCAATCCTTTAATGGCTCTAAATACTATCTGCAACCACCTCTTGTGCTCGCATATCCAAATGCAATATTTTTACATTAGTTTTACAACTATTTTTTATTTTGTGTTCATTATGGTGTAGGACTTCTAATTAGATGAGCCCATTAAGGGTTAAATAGCTACCATTAAAGGTTAAATAGCTACCGTTAAGGGTTAAATAGCCACCATATAACCACCATTTAACCCGTTAAAGGGTTAAATAACTACTGAAGGCCAAAGATAACACCTGTAACAATTGCTACAGAGGTACCTTAGCTTGAGATTACCTTTGAGATGATTTCGGGCTTGGCATCCCCGCAGCCCCGTCCTCGACCAGGCCTCCAATAGCTTGAGGTAATAACACTACTGTTGGAGGAGCACTATACAGTATTACTGTATTTGGATTTGAAATGAGAGGTTAATGAGTAGATAAGATAGATGAAATTAATTGACTTGTACTTTTTCTGTATTGATACTACAACTCAAATGATATGAATTTTGTTCTAAAACTCTTCAGGTCCTTCTGAGTTTATTTGCTCAGATTCTAATTACAGAAGGTTCCCGTTATATGAATGTCTGTTATATGAATGTCTGTTATATGAATGTCTGTTATATGAATGTCTGTTATATGAATGTCTGTTATATGAACACTCGTCCATCTGAACGGCTTCCCAAGTTCCCAATTTTGTGTCTCAGTCCACTATATACTGTATATATATATATATATATATATATATATATATATATATATACCATATATAAATCAAATCCAATGTCCACATGACCCACTAGTGTCGTGCTGTAGCCCACATTGGGATAGTTAGTGTTACTGGTACTGTGATCACTCTCACAAAGGGCTAGTCCTCTTTACTCTCAAAAGTTCCAGTTGAGCAAGGTAACTTCACAGGTAAGTGTTGGTACAATTAGCATCGGTGGTAGACTGGTTTTGTTGTTGTTTTCCTTGATGCTTGCCATCCACATCCGTTGGATTTTTTCTTCACCTATTCCCCCTCCCCCTGTCATTGGTGTTGTATAGCAGTCACAGTCAGTCAGACGGTCTTAATCTCAGCTGTTATTCCACATGTAAAAGGCCACCCAGGAAGTGGTTGAGGGGGTGGAGATTGTTGGGTGTCGGGGAATGGTATGTGAAGGTTTTCAGGATGCAGATGGCTGGGTGTCACGGGTTGGGATAGGATGGCATCAGGGATGGGGGATGGGATGGTGTCTGTGGTGGGGGATGGATGGGTGTCAAGGAATGAGGAGGAGGAGCCTTGAGGGGAGAGACTGGGTGTGTGTTAATGGTAGGGAGGGTGGCAGGGAGGGAGGCAGGGAAGTGAGACAGCTAACAGATTAAGCTAGAGTTAATCCTAATTTTTCCCCAGAATATGACCCGCCAAATCATTTAACAACCAGGTATCCATTCATTGCTGGGTGAATAGAGGTTACATTTAAGTATTGGCACCCGGTCAGTCCTCCCCGGCCAGGATATGAACCCAGACCAAAGTGCTTGCGAAGCACTGGGCGAGTATTTTACCATTGCGCCATGGGGACGGTGTTGGGTGGGTGGGTGTAGGTGTCGGGAGCAGATGGGTTGGCTTGGATACTGGGAGTGATTGGGAGGGTGCCAGGAGCTGTTGGGTAGGTGCTTGTGGGTATTAGGATCCTGTAGGTGGGTGGTTGGGGCATGGGTGCTAGGGAGAGGGTGGGTGGGTGTCTGTGGGTGCCAGGTGTGGGTTGGGGGCCAGGAATATGTCAGTACCAGGAGTCTGTAGGTGCCAGGAGCAGGTGGGTGGGTGGGTGTCAGTGCCAGGAGTGAGTAGGTGGGTGTGAATGTCATTAATGGATGGATGGATTAAGGGGTATCAGCAGTCTTTATGGGAGTGATGTTTTTGGGAAGATGACAATGTTAAGAGTGGCAGTGCTCACAAATCTTCAATGACCCACAAACTCACATGATTTGTACAAGACCAGATGATGTTAGTCTGCTGGTGGGGTGGGGTCTGTGGGCTGGTGATAAGAGGGTATCGAAGGATTTAACTCGTGGGACAATAATAATAATATATTTACAAGAAGGTGTAATGGGTTTTGGGGGATTACATAACATTGGTATTTTTACATTCTTACAAAGCCACTAACACGTATAGCATTTTGGACAAATTACAAAATGGCTGACCGTCAATAAAGTACAACTGTGTTTTAATTTATTCATGTAATTAGACCACTTCATTCATTTAGAGTGAATTAGAACACAAAACAGCTGATGTTGAGAAGCAGGATAACTCCATCATTCAAGGTAAATAATATGCTGGTTTTTTTTTACATTATGTCCTAACAATATTGGTTTTGTGAGGATTTTTGGTTATCTTGAGATGATTTCGAGGCTTAGCGTCCCACGGCCCGGTCCTCAACCAGGCGTCCTTTTTGTTACGCATCCCCAGAAAGCAGCCCATAGCAGCTGTCTAACTCCCAGATACCTATTTACTGCTAGGCGAACATGTGCATCAGGGTGAAAGAAACCCTGCCCATTTGTTTCCGCCTCCACCAGGGATCGATCCCGGAACCTCATGACTACGAACCCCTAGCGCTGTCCACTCAGCTGTCAGGCTTCTAACTGGGCCTGTTATCTGGGAATGCATCCACCATTTTGTTTGTGGTCATCAAATCACCTCATTTCTTTGTCTGTTAGCTTTGGCATATTTGATGCCTTGAGTTGCTCTTCATAGCTCTTGTTGTAACCCTTAGACTGCTCTCATAGCCCTCAGGCAATAAGGGTTGATGTGCCAGTCAGCTGTGGGAGCAACCTGTCCTCCTACAAAGAATGTCGCTTTTCACTCGTATGCGTACAAAAGGCAAAAAAAGTTTGTATTAGAAAATGGAAGCAGCTCGCAAAAGTGATGTACTGTCCCTTTTTCTGTTTTGGGTCCTTTGGTAGGTTAGGAGAGGGCACTTTAAATTGACCGTTTTCTTGACATTGGGAAACCTTAGGAGGATGGGCTGGTGGAGACCAGATTTGTCTTATTGGAAAAACAATTCTGAACACTTTAGTTTCCTTCCTCGGGTCTTGATAAAGACAGGCACCGAGTTTGGTGCATCATCGTTCATTGACTGACGCCCGTGCTAGGAACCATTGATGTCATGCAAAATTACAGGGATGTTTATCAACCTGAAAGATATTAATGATAAATCTATTCAAATACTGTAGATAACTTTTAAAGATATTTCACAGGAAATGACGACAACACTTTTTTTCCCCACCTCATTACGGCCAAATTAAAATGAAAAAAAGTACAAGTAATTATTTTTTTCCCCAACATCAGAAAGCAATGTTTTACTACATAGAAAGGAATTTTTTATTTTTTATTATGTGCACCGGGAAATTGATCTAATTTAAGGTGTGCAGTTATGAGGTTCAGAACTACTAAGAGACACCAAAAAAAGGATACAATATTACATTACAAGTAACATTTTAGTTTTGGGAGAAAGAACTGTATTGTAGAGGTACAGCAAAACCCTTGAAAAAAGTTCATATATCAAGTTTAAAGAAGCTGAAATTTTGCTTTGCCTACCTGGAAGACTTAATTGTCAGCATTAATGAAGACCAACATGATCATCGCATCCATCAGGTCCTGGAGTTCGTGCAGGAGGTGGGAATTGTCATTGACTCGGCAAAAGACATTTTTCTTGTCTTGAACAGCACTTTCCTCTACCGTTGTCACACTGGATGGCATTCTCCCTCAAGAAGAGATAGTGACTACCATCTGGGAGTGCCCCTAGCCCATCATCCAATGGCAGCTTTTTTGGGTATGTAGTCTTGGACACGTTCTCACGCTTCACACCAAATTGATAGCATTCGCCTGCCTCGTTACTTCGACAATCAAATCCAGCTCGGTGCCCATTGTCTGGATAGAAGGAAGCATTCAGGGTTTTCCAGTATTGTATATAATATATAAAAGAACCAACCAAAGCCACCTTTGTCTGCATCCTTGAATATAATAGTAGAGGTATCAAGACTATGCCACGGGCACCATCATGCTGCAGTATATGGCCAGTCAGTGTCAGCCAATGGCTATCTATGTGAAGATACTTTTCCTCATTGAGGCCCATCATGGTAGCTTTCGAGAGAGATTTGCTGGCTGCCTACCCAACAGTTTGATATTGCTGCCATTTTGTGGAGGTGTGTGTGTGTGTCATATTTTTAGAGATTATGAGACCATCGCAGAGCCTTACTTTCTGAGGGAATCCCACTGCCTGGCTCTTATCTCAAAGTTAATACTGGCTGTTAGACATTTCCTGGGGCTTCGAGAGCATATGGAGGATGCTCTGTCTTGGCTTCATCTAAAAGTCTAATCCCTTTCACAGATCCTGTTCCTGATGATGGCCTGGCAGCAATGCAGCTGAAGGATGGTGAAGTCAAGGATGTTGGCTAGCATGCACAGGCATGTTACCCGTTATATCTCCACAGGCAAAGTGCACCCCAAGGAATCAGCTCCTCAGTTGCAGAATCTTCAACGCCTTCCATGGCCAGTTTCACCCCAGGGTCTTGACATGCATGGTTGGGGATTGCTGTGTGGGGCAGCTTGGGATGTAGTGCAACATCCACATCTATGGGTGCCTGGGTGCCATCTTGCTACCGTGCAAGCTTTTTTTTTTTTTTTTAGATGGGTGGCCACACAGATCTACTCCTAGGCCCCTTACCAATCTCACACCACTGTAACTTGCAACGTCCACGTGTGATTGTACTGTTTTGCCCTTCAAATCGATATAGATAAAATAAGTGCTTGGAGCGGCAAGTTGCAAATGGAATTCAATGTGAATAAATGCCATGTTATGGAATGTGGAATTGGAGAAAATAGATCACACACAACTTAAAAATTATATGGAAAGGAATTACAGAACTCTAATAAAGAACAAGAACTTGGGGTTGTTTTGGATTGTAAGCTGTCACCAGAGGAACACATAAAGAACATTGTGAGAGGAGTGTATTCGTCGCTTTCCAACCTCTGACATGCTTTTAATTATATGGATGATGAAATACTAAAGAAACTGTTCATGACTTTTGTGAGACCAAAATTGGATTATGCAGCAGTTGGATGGTGCCCAAATCTCAAGAAGCACATAAAGAAACTGGAAAAGGTGCAAAGGCATGCTACAAAATGGCTTCTGGAATGGNCCCCGCGGCCCGGTCTCGACCAGGCCTCCACCCCCAGGAAGCAGCCCGTGACAGCTGACTAACACCCAGGTACCTATTTTACTGCTAGGTAACAGGGGCATAGGGTGAAAGAACTCTGCCCATTGTTTCTCGCCGGCGCCTATAACCCAGGACCACAGGATCACAAGCCCAGCGTGCTGTCCGCTCGGCTCCCCATCATCACCATCACTATAAACGTCACCACCACTAAAAAAAATAACAGGATCACAATCACCACGTCAAGAGAAGTCACATATGCGTATTGCGTAATCACAATCAGTTACTAGAGTCCCAGCAGCTCTCTCATCTCACTATCGCCTCTACCAATTGCGTCATTGTACCGATGGCCCTTAGAGTCACAAACCATCCATATTAACGTTATATTCTATATTAACTCCATACGCCACTAATTTCCTCCTAAACATCTATATTATTTCGATGTTTATGATGTTTGGATTGATAATATTCTCAATGATGTATAGCACTGTTCACGTATGGTAGGAATTTGTTTTTTGTAACCTAGCTGTTTGATGAGGTTTTTATTATGCGCGTGAGGGCTAGGAGCCCAGCTAGGAGCTGGGTTCTCTCCTGTGCCCAATCGTCTCTCCCAGCACGCGCGTGTGAAGAGAAGGCGGTGACGATGGAAGAGATATACACAGATACGTCGAGTACAGATTCGCGAGCGAGGTAGCGCATGTGACGGAGCCGTCAAGGCGCGGCGCGCGGTGTACATAGCACCTATGTAGGACAAGCACCCACTGACCACTGGCACCTCAGACACTATCAACACCCCCTCATTGCCTTGGCCGAGAAACCTGTCTCATCTAACGGCACACTCTCACACCCTCTCTCTCTCTCTCTCTCCCTTCTTCAGTCCTTCCCTTCCCACCTCCTCCTCCTTCTTGTCCGAAACGCTGCGTGTATTAGTGGCTTTAGGTATTCTGTACTACTTTTCCCTGATAACTCCTTCCCCCTCGAAGTAATCTATCTATAAATCCATCATTATGTTTGTAACTCATCATCTATGTATGTATTTTTACCTCAATAAAAATTTGAATTTGAATTTTGAATTCCTTTTTTTGTGGGACTAAACAGTCAGTCGCAGACAGTCGCCGTGAGAGGGTGTGTTCCCTGCAGCTCCGATTGTGCTATCATAGTAACAATAAAATAGGAGTAATCAAATAATATTAATAGTGGTATTAAAAGTATCAACACGAAACAACCTGAAATACTGAAGAAGTTTAAACTGGATAGGTTTAGATTTAGGACAGACCTGGGTAAATACTGGTTCAGTAACAGGGTTGTTGATTCGTGGAACCAATTACCGCGTAACATAATAGAAATAGGATCCTTTGATTGTTTCAAGAGATTTTTGAGCCAGGATCGAGATATGATTTCAATTTCAATTTCAAATTGTCACTCAATTGAGCGTTCATTGCGAGTAGAGTTACATATGAACTAAAATATATATTTATATGTAGCCTCTATACTTGTAGCTCATTTCAAGACATAAATGTAGAGTAATTATTCTAGAGCACCAAGTAATGGTATAATAATTGGGTATGCTAGAATGTAATATTATGGTTAAGGTTAACCATTAGATTAGATTAAGGATTAAGGAAAGAAAAGATTAGAAAAGATTAAGGACCTGCCCGAAACGCTGCGCGTACTAGTGGCTTTACAAGATTGTAATTACCATATTATATATTCTCACATTCCCAATGTACCTTCTTGTATATAAATAAATAAATAAAATAAATAAATATGGTAGAGGTTTGTGAATGCGGATCAGCTGGTGGAAGGTAAACAGTCCTCGGCACTCAGCCAACAGCCTTGTTTTTGACGCAGTTAACTTGTGTTCCATGTTCTGGCGAGACGGCAGGCAGTGGCTTCACTGTTCACTGGACGGGGTTAGCATGGATGCCTTAGAGTTATTCCGGCAGTGCAAGAAGGGAGACATCGAGGAGGTTAGGTAAGGCAGCTGGGAGGGTGTGTCACGGGGGCACCATCACTACCACCATCACCTGTCACCATCACCACCTGTCACCACTACCACTACCACCACTTGTGACCACCACCACCATGACGTCACTGCGGTGACAGTTACGGTGAAGCCACCCTGGTGACACCACTATAGTGACACTATGGTCTCACTATCGTGGTGGCACTACTCTGGTCCTCCCCACCATGGTGGCACTACTCTGGATCTCCCCACCATGGTGGCACTACTCTGGTCCTCCCCACCATGGTGGCACTACGCTGGTCCTCCCCCACCATGGTGGCACTACTCTGGTCCTCCCCACCATGGTGGCACTACTCTGGTCCCACCACCATGGTGGCACTACCCTGGTCCCACCACCATGGTGGCACTACCCTGGTCCCACCACCATGGTGGCACTACTCTGGTCCCACCACCACCATGGTGGCACTCCCCTGGTCCCACCACCACCATGGTGGCACTACCCTGGTCCCACTGCCACCATGGTGGCACTACCCTGGTCCCACCACCATGGTGGCACTACCCTGGTCCCACCTCCATGGTGGCACTACCCTGGTCCTCCCCACCATGGTGGCACTACTCTGGTCCCACCACCACCATGGTGGCACTACCCTGGTCCCACCACCATGGTGGCACTACCCTGGTCCTCCCCACCATGGTGGCACTACTCTGGTCCCACCACCACCATGGTGGCACTACCCTGGTCCCACCACCATGGTGGCACTACTCTGGTCCTCCCCACCATGGTGGCACTACCCTGGTCCCACCACCACCATGGTGGCACTACCCTGGTCCCACCACCATGGTGGCACTACCCTGGTCCCACCACCACCATGGTGGCACTACCCTGGTCCCACCACCATGGTGGCACTACCCTGGTCCCACCACCATGGTGGCACTACTCTGGTCCCACCACCACCATGGTGGCACTACCCTGGTCCCACCACCATGGTGGCACTACTCTGGTCCCACCACCACCATGGTGGCACTACCCTGGTCCCACCACCACCATGGTGGCACTACCCTGGTCCCACCACCATGGTGGCACTACCCTGGTCCCACCACCACCATGGTGGCACTACCCTGGTCCCACCACCATGGTGGCACTACCCTGGTCCCACCACCATGGTGGCACTACTCTGGTCCCACCACCACCATGGTGGCACTACCCTGGTCCCACCACCACCATGGTGGCACTCCCCTGGTCCCACCACCATGGTGGCACTCCCCTGGTCCCACCACCACCATGGTGGCACTCCCCTGGTTCCACCACCACCATGGTGGCACTACCCTGGTCCCACTGCCACCATGGTGGCACTACCCTGGTCCCACCACCACCATGGTGGCACTACCCTGGTCCCACCACCACCATGGTGGCACTCCCCTGGTCCCACCACCACCATGGTGGCACTACCCTGGTCCCACCACCACCATGGTGGCACTACCCTGGTCCCACCACCACCATGGTGGCACTCCCCTGGTCCCACCACCATCATGGTGGCACTACCCAGGTCCCACCACTATGAGGAAGATGCTAAATACCCACCTCAATAACAACAACATGTGCCCATGCCTTTGGTGATGCTGTCATGGTGATTTGGTTTGTTTAATGAAAGGTTCAAATTTGAACACCAACTACATAATTTGGATTCTTAAATTTGATAAGAACATAAGAACAAAGGCAACTGCAGAAAGCCTATTGGCCCGTACGAGGCAGCTCCTATTTATAACCACCCCAATCACAGCATAGGTGCTGTTGTATTTCATATTCATATTTGTGTCAATGTCTTAAATTTCTGGTATATAACTTCTCTAAAATATTGTAGAATATATATATATATATATATATATATATATATATATATATATATATATATATATATATATATAAAATGTGTATTTCAGGTTGCTGATTGAACAACGGGACTTTGATGTCAACATACGAGACAGATGGGACAGTACACCTCTGTAAGTTCAAAATCTCACAGGTTATAAATTTGTTTTCTGGGTGTGCCTTTTCAGTAGCTTGCCAAGCTATAAAACACCTGGCTATACCCACCTGGCTAACTGGCATACTAAAAATGGCACCTGGCTCTATCAATTCATGAGTGCCTACTGGCCCTCTCAACAAAGGCAGGAGCAGCTGGAGATCTAGTATCACCACAGTACCCAAGATAAAAAATAATATCAGGAAGGTAGAGTGCACCAAAATATACAACTGTATTGTAAAGATTGGCAACTCTGTCCCTAACAATGTAAACACTTATTATCCAGGTCAAACCAGTGGTCCATCACTCATGTCCACCACAGGTGGCAGCACTGGCCACCGATAGTCTTGGGACACCACCCACTCATTCACCCACCACCACACCTGGTACTCTGTTGGCAAGATCCATGCTGCTCCACTGGACTCAAATTCTCCTTGTACATACAAAGCTTTGGCCATCCTATGGACTTCTTCTAGTCTAAGGACCTTTGACTGGGTTCCTTCTTTTTATTTTTTATTTATATATTCAGTACGAGAGTTCTTACATTCTTGTACAGTAAAGCCACTAGCACACATAGCATTTTGGACACCTCCTTAATCCTAATTTTCCCCAAAATACGACCCGCCAAATCGTTTAACAACCATGTACCCATTCGCTACTGGGTGAACAGAGGCTGCAGTTAAGGATTGGCACCCAGTCAATCCTCCCCGGCCAGGATACGAATCCAGGCCAAAGCGCTCGCGAAACGCTTTGGCCTGAGAATCTGCATTGGCCTGAGAATCAAAGTATGGTGATAACATCACCCTTTAAGGGTTCAATTTCACATATTTATTTTTAATTTGTTGTGAAAATAGCTTATAAAATGCTGGTCAGATTTTGTGTTGCACTCCAAACTTTTAGTCATACATACTGCTTCGTTAAATCCTTTTATAAATGCTGGAATGTTTAAATAATCCAAATGAAGAAATAATCCAACCCAAGAAACATGGTATTTCTGCCTGAAACTGTATGCGAGTTAGTGGCTTTGCAAGAATGTAAGAACACTGATATTATGTACTCTCACAACCCAATGTTCCTTCTTGTATATAAATAAATAAACCTTTCCACCCCCCCCCACCCCCCACACACATAAAAAGAATAGAATGTGACTATGTTTCAGCTCATCATTAAACCTTATTAAGTTGCAACAGTCTTTTCATGCGTGTGCATTGAGTTATGTATTTTTAGTTACCTTACTATGACCTACTTTCTGCCTACTGTAGTGTCATTGGCTAATCATATGCCTTTGATAAGTCCAGATTTTTAAATTGTGTATGTATGTATGTTATGATTAGTTTTGTAAAATTCCTTGTCAGTTCTGTATTTTTTATCTTTAAATCAATCAATGATATTACATAAAAAGTATTACAGTTCTCTTTTAAATGCTCCTTCAGGTATTATGCGTGTTTATGTGGACATCAACAAATAGTGGAGTATCTAATAGGTGCTGGTGCTCGATGCGAAGCCAATACCTTCGATGGGGAACGGTGCCTCTATGGTGCTCTGACGGATGATATTCGAAAGGTTCTGACTCAACATAATTTGGTAACTTCCCACACTATTAGGAGAGATGCTTATGATGAATTCTTAAGAAGGTAAGTTTTTGTACCAATTTCACATTCGTAAAACTGAAAAGTGTTGAAAAATAAAGGAAAACAAAAATTCATGTTTTTATAATGGTATTTGTCTTCACGTTGGGGTAACTGTAAGATAAGACGAATAGCAGTCTTACCCTTTTTTACTCTTTTTTTTTTCTGTTTATATGATTGGCATTCCATCTGCTCTAGAGAGACTGCACGAACATCCATTTTTCTCGTCATAGCATAAACATGGTTTATCATTCCGATTGTCTATTGTGACTTTGGAAATTTTACGTAAGTGTTCAATATCCAAATTGTACACGGCTGTCATTCGGAGCCTGGCAGTTTTGGCTATATTTGGTGACTTCTTCAGGTGAGTGGCCCAAGTACCTGAGGGTTTCTGCTTGATTTGCCACCTTCAGACCTTTGAAAGCCCCTTGCAGGTCTGTGGTTTGATCCATCATACAATGGCCCATTGAGTCCCCTCCCTCATCCAATGCAAATTTAAAGGTTACTCATTGTCTTTGTTGCCTGATGTTGATCATTCTTTCTCTTTCTTTGATCTTCAGAGTATTCTTTGATCATTCTTCCTAGTCTGACCTAATCTCCACACAAACTCCATTGATGTGTCCAATACAGAACTGTACTTTAAATACTTTGAAGATCAACAAGATCTCACACGTTACCAACTTGAATCACTGTTAGTCACCCATATCATTACAAGTATTCTACTCATGATGCCTATTCATTTGATCAACCAGCTTCCAAAGGATGTGTGTGTCTCTGCTGGGTGTAGAGGATGTTCCCTGGTATTTCCAGCTTTTCCTTTTCATTTTTGTGTCCGATCTAGAACCGAGAACTCTTTGTCCTCCTGCTGACTTTGTCTCATCTTATCTATCTCCATCTCCATGTTTTACATCATGACTCTTCCCGCCATTATGCTTGAACTCACTCTCGGTGCTGGACTTTGGATCACACTGAGTAGTGACTAAAGCATTTTAACTTATTACCTTAATTTATCAAACTTGCACTGTTTGATGATACAACACTCACAGGCAACTCTTTTTATGTCTCTTTATGCAATATTCCTATAAACAGCCCACTTATGCACCACACAAATTTCTGTTTATGTGAGCCGTAGTAATTTTTGTGGAGTCCTATCTAAATACTGTATATTATATATATGTACAGTATTATTATACTATACTGTACATATATTCTCATTATGCTGGGTTTCAATATACAGAATTATTGGCAAATTACTGGAATGGATAAAGCAATGGTTAAAATACTGAATCATTCTAAATATATCTTAATATCAAAACTATATTATCAAAGTGATTTGCAAAAATGAAACAAATGATTAAAAGACTGCCAAATGCTCTTCAGTATTATATATACAATACAGTTCAATCCACCAGAGATCACACTAACGTGATGCATCAAATGAACAAATCCACAAGGCCGTGACGAGGATTCGAACCTGCGTCCGGGAGCATCCCGGGATGGATGTACTGCTGGAGCAGTGGAGTACTGCTGCACAATGACAGCCCCTTTCACAGCTGGAGAAATTGCTGCCTGGAGAGCGGGCAGAGGTCCTTTACTGCTAGAATCCACTCGGTAACATCTAAACTATTGGGACCGACTAAAGTGCCTAAATCTGTATTCCCTTGNATAATTCGAACATGGTTTTAATAATCGAACGAGTTTTCATAATTCGAACCGCGAACGCGACGTGATTGAGACGCTGCTGGGTGGCAATGGTGGCACTGGCGGCACTGAGTCAGAGGAACCACTGAAGGAGGGTTTGGTACACAGAATAATGGGTAGTCGACGCTTCATGCAGGTCCGCGTTCAATCCCCGACCGTCCCAAAGTGGCTGGGCACCATTCTTCCTCCCCGACCCATCCCAAATCCTTATCCTGACCCCTTCCCAGTGCTATATATAGTCGTAATGGCTTGGCGCTTTCCCTGATAAATCCCTCCCTCCTCCTACAGCCTCCCGAATCATAAATCCATCAGGTAGATTTAATCAGGATGACCAATTAAACTATTCGTACAGATTAAGTACGATCAATTAAGCTTGTCCACTCAGCAAGCTTAAGCTGGTAAATAAATCCCGCTCAGTGAGCATAATATATGAAGCTTTATCTATTCACTAAGCATCTTAATCCCCCCAAAACAGGCCATTTACCGAGCACAATCCGTCATCTTAAACTACAGCATCATTAAACTACTCATTTGCTTCGTGCAAATTGCGCGTACCATTAAGAATGATTTGAAAGAAAGAGAACAACAACAACTTACTGATATCTTGAATTAAACTTGAATTATTATTAAATCTGACCCCCACCAAACTCGACCCAATGTAACCCCATCCTAAGGAGCACAATCCATCCTCCTGCTTAATCGTTTTTTGTAACTATGTGCATCTTAGTACAAATATTGACTTACGAAGCACTTACATAGTCTAATTTCGTACTATTCACTTTATAGAGTCCCAAAAAATTAATCTAAAACACAAATTTCAAAATTCCCCAGCCTAGTATAGCACACATTTGTACTGTATTAGGCCTCAATTAGCGTGTATTAGGCCTAGGAAGGCTAGGTTAGGCTGTTTCTTTCATAAACATAAATATAAAACCTTTTCCGGTTTGTCCACATTCAATAGTACAGATTTCGACTTACTAATTGCCTTGTATGTCGGTATATATACTATGGTCCTCCTCGTTACTATAAACTGCTGCCTAAACAGGAGGATGGGTTGAAAGGTTCGCATTTCCCTCATGATAACATGAAAGAAATGACCATCTATCTAACCCACAATTGAAAGAAATGACCATCTCTATCTGACCCACACATGAAATAATATTTACACAAGAATATACCTGAAACCCGAATACAGTTTGACCAATGAAGTCACTATATAACAAGAACAAGGATATATACGTCGTGGAGAGGTATATATATATATATATATATATATATATATATATATATATATATATATATATATATATATAGAGGGTCAGTCTGCTCCTGCGATGGCCAAAGCCTCTATAGAGACTAATGTAAGTGGTTAACCCAATGAAGAACCACGTCGACATGCACCTGGCAGGGATTATAGCTGAATAAATTGATGCCATTCACCATAATCCACCAGAAATTCATTTTGTAAATCACATTACATTACAAAAAGATATAAGTTATAGGTCCTTGGGGAATATAATTACTTCTATAGTTGGGTTTTCTGACCATTTCAAGAGCGCAGCATAATAATAATAATAATATTTTATTTGTAGGAAGGTATTATACTAACTACAAAAGGTACTATATACTTCTAACTATTTAGAAAGTACATGCTATAACATACTCAGAGTCAACCACTAAATATAACCCAGGAGTCAATTGCTGCTTATAGAAAAGTATATATATGATAAATCTACTAATTAACCCTTTAGAAGAGTATATTTTCTTTTAAATTACAGAAATGTATTTGAATAGGTCTAACTAATCAATCCTTATAATTGCTGATATTTGACATTTCTCATGCTATTGTTACTTAATTAATAGATAAATCGTGTTATTATACAAGTAAATCGTAAATGAATAATTTTGGGGCATGGGCTGTCATCGCTCACAAGCTAATTTATGCTAAATTATTTGGGTTTGAAATAATTTGAAAAAGCTTCATTTAGTCGACAGTATTTATTTACGTTACCCCTTAACTCTAATATTAGAAAATAAGAAATAATGGAGTGACTATTCTATCCAAATTTCAGGCTTTAGTACATTTCAGAATTTTGTGTAAATCTAAAAAAAATACATATCCATATGGAATGTGTTTTCTCCCATTTTTATCTCCTGTTTTGAAAGAAGCAACTCAAAAATGTAATTGTTTTAGAACTGCGTATACGCGAGGATTTAGATGGAACAATTACATCAACTATGGGCTAAGGAATATATGGGCTATATCTAGTATACCATGAAATACTATATGACCTTTCCCAAGGGATATATACACCGAGAGGTATACCATAATTCCTGGTGTATATACCTTGAGAGTTCACTTTAGTTCTGAACTATCTTCAAAACTAAAGTATACTTACTGCAGGAGTGATCAATTAAGCTGTTGTGGCGGCCTTAACAACCCTCCCGGAGTTGAAAGGCTTTAATTAAGCCCAACTCAGAAGACGGAGAAGTTAGTTAGCTCAGTTCGCCTATTATGCACCCCATACCCATCTTGAATTAGCTAAAATGAATTGTAGAGTTCAGTCCCTGAGCCCATTATAGGCCTCTGTTTCGGTCCCTACGGCTGAAGGCGCTGAGCTAAATGTTCTCAGTGTGTTTCATATATCTACCTGAATTTACCTGAGGACCACTAACACTATATAGTGGCCACAACGAAGACAGAAAGCCGGCGGCTTGTTGAAGATCCTCCTCCTCCCCCCACCCCACCCACATTCCCCATTTGCCTTGATGGTCTATATCATATACTTATCAAGCGCCACAAATCTCGTGTTCGAGTCCCCCAGTTTGTATCATTCCCCTTGACCTCGATTGTTTACTAATAGGAGTCATAATGGATCAGAGGTTGAGACATGGAGAGCTTCCTTGGGCCCTCTTTTCTCATGCTGTCACTAGTTTTAGGTTGTGTGTTCTCGTCTTTCTTCTCTCTCTTCTCCTCTATCTCCTCTATCCTGTCCTCGTTCTGGTCCTCGTTCCTGACCTCGACCCTGACCTCGTTCTCGTCGTCGTTCCTGACCTCGTTCTTGTCCTGGTTCTTGACGTTGGTGGGGCCGCGGTCACCCGCGGGCTCGGCCTCCCTGGCGTCCTTGAGGACAACCACCACGGGGTCCTTCACCAGACGCCACTGGTCCATGATCATGTAGAAGGCCACCCCGAAGAGGCCCGTCAGAAGGAGTTCGGCTAACATGGTGTCGGCCCGGTGCTGACGGAGACTCCACTCACGTCTCCAAACGGCCAAGCAGAGCAGTCAAGATGTCTCAATAACAGACTAGAGGGGGCGTTGGTAAATATATATATATATATCCCAATCAGTTGTGTGGTCCTGGAGGGCGCAGTCAGACCTGGAAAGTGTTGCCGGGGACCGTGTAGTGGCCCTGGACCGGGGTGGCGCGACGCTGACAGTTGGTCCACAGACAGGCGGTGGTGACGCTGACAACCATAAGCATGGCCAGAAGAAACTCCGTCACCATCCTGTCATTTCCTTCCACAAGATGTTCTTTCGCGGCTCTCTACGCCCAGGGTTCCTAAATCCTTTAGTTATCGACAATCAAATACGTTTTCTTTAGCTGTCTGTGATATGTTTTCTTTGTCTCACTGACTGCAGAATTTGCAGCTAAATGTTCATGTTGTATTTAGATTTTAGAGCTGAAATGAACAAAGAGAAATTGTTCACGTCACCCATAGATAGGTGTGAGTTATATCACCACAACACAGTCAGTTAGCTTGGACACTTGTGTGTGTTGATGGTCCTGTTGGTCCTCCAGTCTACACCTACACCTGCTGTCCAACCGTCCAGACAGCTGTCCAGTCGTCCAGACTAGCTGTCCAGTCGTTCAGACCAGCTGTCCAGTCATCCAGCGGTCCACACCAGCTGCCCAGTTAACTACATAGCCTATGGTTAAATTTTCTCTCAAAGCCATTAGTATTAAACAGGACTCGTATAGCTTATCGCTGGAGAGAGATGAGTGCTTGCAATAAATTTGCTCTGAGAATCGTGTTAATTTTACACAATAGGAATTCTTGGCCAATTTACTGCCAATCTGCAAAGACCAAATGTAGTCTTTGATACTTTAATGTTCATGTATAAGAGCAAACTAAGCCGACTGCATCTACCACTAGGCCTACATACGACTATCCTAGCGGGGTGAACACGACCACCAACACACTATGTATAAGTCCCGCAGATGTCGTTCTGTCACCGTAGCAACATGTACAAACTCAGTCAATGAATGTCACTGTAGACGGGGTAAGGTGCGCTATTGACCAGACACAAGCAATGAGACTATGATGGCTGCTGGAACAACACTGCCCCGCCACCACACGCTCTCAGCCCGCAGAAGAATAGGGTCTGTGTGCGTGTATGTCCGTGTGTGTGTGTGTGTGGTTTGTGTGTGCGCGCGCCTGTGTGTGTGTGTGTGTGTGTGTGTGTGTGTGTGTGTGTGTGTGTGTGTGTGTATATGTGTGCACGGGTGTGGATTTCGTGGTGGCTGGAGAGAGAAGCAAGGGAGAGTGTACGAGGAGGGAAGAATATTATCTGTTCAATACGCTCTGTGAACTTCCCTCGCTGAATGAACACAAGTTGATAGATTATTTCATTTGCATGCCGGGATGGGTCGCCGAGTCATCCTTCACGCAAAATGTCCTCCGCATGTAAATAGGATTTAATATCTATCTGTAAAAAATGAAAGTTGTATCATGGCATCTCCGTGCCTGAGGCAGGATGCTGCAGATGATACCTGAGGGGCCGGGAGATGACTGGCTTCGTATGCTGTGGTAAATGTGGTCACGTAGGAGGGAGGGGAGGGGGTAATGGGGGTGTGGGGGGTGTGGGAGAGGACGTGTGACAGGGACATATATCCCGTGACCTGGTGGCCCCGCCGGCTGTAACATGATGCTCTGAACACGAGGGCATCTTGTATACATGCCCCCTCCTCACTGTACCCTTTTAAGTGTGTTCAGACTTCCCCCATTGCTGCCCTTAAGGGGTGGTGAGGGCCGAACCCCCATATCCCTCGACGTGGAGTCTGCTTCCCTTGCTAATAATCCGCGCGGCAGAGGGGCCAACACTCATATCATCCGGGGCCACTTGCCAGGTTCGTCACGCCTTGGGCCTCCTTGACTCACTCTCCTGTGATGCTCCCCACAATGTCTGCTACCCTAGCCCGTCACATGAGCATATGTCACATTTCTAGCGACAATGGAACCTCATAGATACTTCCTCTGTCACTGTGTTACAGCAGTCCGGACACCACCGGAACGCTTCCTACGTCATGGTGGCCCACGAGTCCGGACTCCTCAGGAACGCTTCCTACGTCATGGTGGCCCACGAGTCCGGACTCCTCAGGAACGCTTCCTACGTCATGGTGGCCGACGAGTCCAAGGGCTATAGGTACCCCCCGGTTAAGAGCCCGAGTCGTAGAATGTGGTGGTGGGTCACCATGTATGTCAGAGACGAGAACAACATACGTGGCGGATTTGTAAAAACACCAGTGAGGAATCCAGTCCAGTTATGTCACTCCGGCCTGTGTGTGTGTGGATGGCGCAAGACAACATATGCAGCCACATAACAACACCCAGCTACATATCGATACCCCACTACTTAGCATCCAGCCACATAACATCACGCTAATTACAACTCCCAGTCTCGTAACAGTAAGCTAGCTATAGCTGCAACACCCAGCTATGGCAACACTAAGCAACATAACTCCATGCCATAAAATCAACAGTCAATCACGCAACAACACACAACCATCTCTGCTTCTCAGCTCCCTCACAGCCGCTTACCCTTTCCCTAATATCTCACAATCACCCATCACCGCTGGTACTGTATCTCTCACATCCAACACCAATACCAACAAATAGACAGGATTGCTCTGAGATGTCTGGAAGCAGTGTGTCTAAGAACAGCCTTAAGACATGGCACACAAATGCTGATGGAATTACAAACAAAGTAGAAGAAATAAAAGAAAGTATTAGTGGCAAAAACACTGATTTAATTGAAATAGCAGTAAGCAAAAATAAATTATATGATCTCAGATGAAATATTTCCAGGGCAATGCTAAGGAAAGAATGAAAACAAAGACAAGGAGGGAGGAGTTGCAAAGTAAAGTAAGTAAAATGGGAAGTGCGAGGAACTAGAAGATTCAAATACAAATGGATACACAGGCTTTATTCCTGGCACTCTGACAGCAGATGGGGAAAATAATGGTCCTAATAAATTTACAAATCCCCCCCCCCCCCAGACCAAACAAAAGACTCAGACAGGAATATGATGACAACAGCAAAGCATGCATAGATGAATTACAGACAGCAGCAACAGTAGAACACAGAACGAGAGCTAAACTTCTAGTCATGGGGGACCTAAATCATGGCGAGATCGATTGGGACTCTAGAAAGCCCCGTGATGGGGAAGACACATGTTGAGTGAATTGAAATTAATGAAAATTGTGGAAATTAATGAAAGACGTGTCTTCCTGTAGGCTTGGAAGACATCGAGAACTTGGAACACAAAATACCACTTGGAGCCAGTGATCAATGTGTCCTGGAAATTAACTTTAAGATCGAACTAAGAACATTGACCATAAGACCAAGGGACATGGAGGAAAAGGAGAGTACATAAAAAGTAAGAGAATATCTGGGAATTGTACAGTACGAGGAGGAACTTAGAGGGAAGAAGGTCCAGAAAATGATGGACTAAGTCAAATTGAGTTGCACTGACGCATGGGAGAGAGAGACATGTGCCATGATGCAGGCTTCCTGTCCTCGTCGAGACCACTAGTATTAGTGACCCCTCAGGTAAATTCAGGTAAATACCAACAATAAGAGAAAACAGTAGGAGATAATATAATAACCCTTGCTTCACAGTGCCAAGTAGCAGACACGAAAAGCAGGAGAGGTAGGATGAAATACAGGGTTTAAAAGACAAGGAAACCAGAAAAGATGCAACAGGACTAGGGAACAAATACATAAATATAGGAAACTGTATCAATTATATTGCTGTTCTCCTTGCCGCAATCCCGTTACAACAGTTCTCTACCTAGGGTACATGAAACTAACAGTTCTCCACCTGGGGCACATGAAAACAACAGTTCTCCCCTTGGGGCACATGAAAACATCCAGTTCTCCACCTGGGGCACATGAAAATACCCAGTTCTCCACCTGAAGCATATGAAGACACCGAAGCTTGAAGCTTGATGTCCAAAGGGCTTGGAAAAGATGGCGGGGGGAAGAAGGACGGAGAGGTGAAATTCTTAGAAGAGGATCTGGATGTGGAGAGAAGAGGCTTGAAAGTTCGGTGGCCTATCCACCATGGGTTGGCGTCATGTTTTCGGTCTTGGCTTGGGGCTTGAGTTCTTCTTAAGCCGCAGGAGGTTAGTGGTGAGGCGATTAGGTGTTGTCCTGGTTCAGTTAAGGTGCTCTGTCTGGCTTGGAGGAGGCGTCTTCTCTATGGTGTTAGTGAGTTATTTTCACTGTTGCTTGGTGGTGCTTTGGCTGGGAGGTATTCCCGTGTAATATCTAACTGACAGCATTGGTGTCAGAGTTCCTTCCGGGTCTTTGCAGTCGTCTGTGAATGGTAGTTGTCCTTCCTTAAAATTGAATTTCGGGTCATTGTACTCTTTCTTCAGAACGGTGAGGTCCACATATTGTTCCACGGTCTCATGGTGGACAAACAAGGGGTGACGAAAGACAGGGTTGGTTTTAGCGAGTTCGATGATTCTGTTACATTCTAAGGCCAAGACTGTTCTTGTTTCGCTGTTGCAGTTGAAATTTTCGCAGTTTTGCTCTTGGAGGGGGTCTTGGAGAAGACCTAAATAGGGTTTACGCTTGTCTGAGCTGCTTGGGCTTGGATCAGAGCCTGGTTCTACGTATGCTATGGTGAGTATGTCACAGTTTGAAGCATCTGTTGGCTCTGGTTCTTCTTCTTGTTGCCGCTTTTGTTTTCTTTTCGCCTGTACCACTCGCCTTTTGGCGGGAAATGTTGAGGTTTCCGTTGGTTATTGGGCTGACTGGTCTGGGGCGGAGGTTGTTGCCTGGGTCACTGGTGCTGCTAACACTGATGTTGAGTCCGCCTCTGGGGAAGGCATTGGTGACATTGCTTCGGTTGCTGGTGATGTTGGGGTCTGGTCTGTTTGAGTTGAGGCAGCGTTTCGAGGCTGTAGTAGGTCAGCTGGGACCGACATCGTAGGTAGATCGTTTTGGGCAAGCAGTATGTTCAGTACTCTCACGTATATGGCGACGTCTGCCCCTGCCATCTTCTCAGCAATAGAGATAAGAGTGGTGGCGGCTGAGGCCGCTGATTGGTTGACACCATGAACACAATTCGAGGTCATGGGGGATGGTTTGGAAGGGGAGGGAATCCTGCTCTACCAGCTGTTAAAACCTTGTAAAAACGAGACTGGGCGGTGTTGCTGACCGAATGCGTTCCTCTTACTACCTTTCAGTTTCTAATTTCGTTTGTTTCAAATATTTACGTATAGCTTGAAATTGTTGTCTTTTTGTCACTCGTCGGCTGCTTTCTTCAGGAGGTATGGATGGGGAGATATAGAAAATGGGTCTTTGTAATTCGGTCTATTCTATGTACGTGTCTTTCGACCTATGCTTCTTTGGCTCTATGCCTTATTTGTATTTAATGTGTGTCTGCTGAATCGAGCTATTAGCTCTTGGACCCCGCTTTTCTAACCAATCTGTTTTCACTATTATATCTACTACATATATTTCTCTCTAACACACACACACACATCCCCAGGTACCTATTTACTGCTAGGTGAACAGGAGAATCAAGGTGAAAGAAACTCTGCCTATGAACAAATCCACAAAGGCAGTGATGAGGGTTGGAACCTACGTCCGGGATGATCCCAGACGCCATCCCAAGGATCTGCCCGTTGTTTCCGCCTCCGCCGGGAATCGAACCCGGGCCTTTAAGACTACGACCGCCAAGCACCGTCCACTCAGCCCCATATTTTGTGTTTCCTACTCAGTGGCATCTAAGATCACTGTTCTCCCTTCCTAGTGGCAAGATTGTTTCCAACAGTGCAAAATTATATATATTACTTCCCCCAGGAAATGTAGATGTTTATCTCTCAGAATGTTTGGTATAACTTCAAGGTAATATTATTAGCTAAAATGGATCATTGTCTCCAAAAAATTATTGCGTGTGCTTGTATTCACGAGTATATGGGAAGAAATGAGCATAATTTGAATTCCACGCGAGGAAAAAAAGAAAGTTATGAAATACGAGGGAAGATAAAAGTGGCTTGTTGACAAGTGTTTGGGAGTTGCAAGCGTTAGGGAAATATCTGACGGGTCAGTCTATGTTGCGGTGTCGCTTCCTGGGACCCTGTGAAAGCTGGTGAACGTCGCGTGAACGCCGGTGAACGCCGCGGCCCGCGTGAAAG
>WNGS01165503.1:12136732-12148701 GCA_020271785.1 Procambarus virginalis | reverse complement strand
TCAGTACATCGTGTTAATACATAAATAGAAACACATCACAAACAATAAACATATGGTTGAATCACCATGCAAACAACTGCATTTTTCCCCTCTGTGCCCATCTTTATTGCGTTACAAGATAAGAAAACTATTGCACTCGGTTCTTCAAGTTGCAAACAATAAATACTGGTAATAATTCTCTGCACTTTCCAAATTAGTTCCTGTTTGTTTGGCTACACGCAGCGTTCACCGGAGGCGCGCGCACCCACCTCAACCACTTTCGTTTTCCTACTGTACATGGGGATAGGTCCAGTGGTGTGAACATCCCACCCCCACAGACAGGTGACGGCGGGCAGCGCAGCACCTCCCTCCGCGCGTGACGAGCAGCCAGGGCTCACTGGATGCCCCGCAGAGGGGGGGCCCGGCCGACCCACTCTGCCCTCCCGGCCGACCACCGCTCGGCCGCCCACCCGACCGGCCCACCCACCCAATACCCGGCCCACCCACCCAATACCCGGCCCACCCTTCTCCTTGCCACCCGATGCCCACACCGCCTGCCCTGCCAACACGCTAAAATGTTGCAGAAACAGCCAGTCCTGTTGCATAAGAAGTGTTCATTTCGGATAGTATCAGCTCCCATGACTTGGAACACATTCTTTAGCAAAGAACTGTGAAAATAACAGTGTTTCTGTAAATGTTTTTGTCAAGTCGAGACAGAAGACGTTCCGCTGTTCCTAAGCACACGGTTCGAGCCCCGTGGTGTGGTGAAACCTATAATCTGCATTCAGCGCCATTTTTATAGGCAAGCGTGACGATACACCCGACTCTTTGAGGGTTACAAAAAAAATAATTACAAACTTGCCAAGGCATGGCGGCAGCCACCAGCCCTGGAACTGAATTTACCTGAAAGGCCAATAGTACTCTAGTGGCCTCGATGGGGACACGAAGACAAGCCGGCGGCTTGTCAAAGGTCCCTCGTATATTTGCCCTCATGATTTGGACACTTACCAGGACACTTACCTTACGACGCCTTAAGTGTACTTATGGCATCACTTGTGAACTGAGAACAACTTGGAATTTGCGTGTAGCCTCTTGTGTACATTTTTAGAGATGGTGGTGTAGGGTGATGATACAGAGAATATATCGTTACTGGAATAATATATGCGATATATGCTTACAGTTTCTTGTATTTAATCTCTGTCACCCATGAATCAGAAGCCCGAATCTTCCTTTTATAGATGCAATGTACAAATTGACTTTACTAGCAACTTTGATGGGCATTATTTAACAGTTGCTGCAAAATGATTTGTCACCGATGATAGTGTCAATTGTCATCATGTTTTTAGACTGTAATAATTAACTTTGTCAAGAGTTAAGGGAGTTAACTAACATGAGTTATGAGACCTCTTCCCCACAGCTCGAGGCCAGAGCAACATTGAGACAGCCAATGAAACTTAAAACTAAATTTCCTTACATATTGAAGCGTGGAAACCTGAGTCATACCAGAATCATGATAAATCATTCCCGACACATATACACTGATAAGCAAATTATTCATTCACGACACATGCTCTGATAAGCAGATCATTCATCACGACACATACTCTGATAACTATATAAGCCAGCAACATATTCATCTTGTCCTATATTTGTGTATAATGTATGAGTGAGTTCTCGTAATTCTTTTCCTCACCTGTTATACACAGTGTCCTCATCTACGGAAACTCACTCACAGCATGAGTCGTCTCTACTCTTTGATTGATTGATTGATGAAGATTAAGCCACCCAAGAGGTGGCATGGGCATGAATAACCCGTAATTCTCGACTCTTTGTAAACTCACCTAATATAAAGGCCGCATCTAACTGTTTGTTGACCCTTGACCTAAACAGCTGACCACGTGCTGGTTAATGTGGCTATTAAAAAAAAGGTAAACACATGTAAACAGCTCATATCGTCATGATTATGTAATGATCAATTCCCAAAGTTATATTATGCATAGTTTTGCAGAGGAATACATTGAAGCCAAATCGCTTTAATTCCCTTTTCCAGAAATAAGAGTCTACATAAAAGCAGCCAAAAATGATGATAGCTCTTAGTGAAATATTAGGAATACATGCACATGTACAGCAATGCTGAGCAGTACAGTACATGATCAATAATACTGTACAGTACAGTATTGGGGGGGGACTTGGTGGGGGAGACCTTCAGATGGAGACCTTCGACAAGCCGCCGGTTTCCTGTCCTCGTCGAGGCCACTAGGGTTATTAGCCCTCAGGTAAAATCATATATACACTCTGGCTTCCTGTTCCCGGATCTAATGAATTATTATTAAAGTTTACTCTCAAAAGCTCTGGGGTTACCGTTTTCTGTGATGTGTAGCGTTGTAAAAGAACGAGGTATGATTTTAGTGGCTAACACCTGTATTTAATTTACTTGCATTTACCCGAAGGACACTATTTCTCTATTGGCCTCGACGAGGACAAGAAACCGGCGGCTTGTCAAAGGTCGAGCTGGATTCTGAAACTGCAGCAGTGTTTTGGTATTTACGGCTTCGGCGGGTAGGCTGTTCCATGTGTACTCAACTCCTTGCGCTTCATTCTGTCCTCTGTTATCTTTCCTCACTTTATTGCCTTCCGTTCCTCTTCAGTTGTTTGTATTCTGTGAAGTAACCTACATCAGTTCTTCTACATGGCTCAAGGTGTCACTGTTCGTCACAGATAGGACTTACCCGTATGTCTTCAAAGGGTCTCTCTAGTACAGTCGGCTTCGTTCTCGACCCACAATCGAGAATTTCGGCTTCGAATCCCGGTCGGGACAGAAATGGTTGGGGACATTCGGTTTCACTTAATGCCTCTGTTCACGTAGCAGTGAGCAGGTATTCAGGAGTTAGTCAGCTTGTTGTGGGGGTTGCATCCTGGGCGGGGTCAGTAATTCGGCCTGGGGGGAGGGGGGAGGACCTCTAAAAAAGCCTAACGTGTATGAATACACTCTGGCTTCCTGTCCCCCGACACAATACATTATTATTATTATAACCTCATTTATGTGTCCCCTACCTTGTAATTCTTGAGGCGGACTTCCCAGAGAGGCAGAAGCTAGCTCCCTCTTCTTGAAGTGCCTGCATTTCTCCTCCAGTTCTTCCTGTGTTGCTTCTCTCTAATGACCAAATCCACAAGGGCCGTGACGAGGATTCGAACCTGCGTCTGAGAACATCCCAGACGCTGCCTTAATCGACTGAGCTACAACATGGTAAAAGAGTTGAAGCTGAAGTTCTACTGAACTTGCTTGCTTCTCTCTAGTTCTACTGTGATAAAGGACGTCTCTTGGTCCTCATTCATGCGTTCCACTAATGTCATCCGTCCTTTCCATATGACCGGATTGTGTGTTGAGGCCGCCCTACCCCCCCCCCCCACGCCTCCCTGATCCTCCCCTCCTGGCTGGCTCTGTCATTCTCTCCCAACACACCAGGTACACTAGCTTAGTATGTATTAATTACACTTAGTACACTTCTCACACACACACACACACACACACACACACACACCCAGGAAGCAGCTCCGTAACAGCTGTCTAACTCCCAGGTACCTATTTACTGCTAGGTAACAGGGGCATCAGGGTGAAAGAAACTTTGTCCGTTTGTTTCTGCCTGGTCCGGAAATCGAACCTGGGCTTCAGAATTATAAGTCCTGCGCGCTGTCCGCTCAGCTACCAGACCCACACTAATGCGTGTGTGTAATTACCTACGTGTAATTACCTAAGTGTAGTTACAGGATGAGAGCTACGCTCGTGGTGTCCCGTCTTCCCAGCACTCTTTGTCATATAACGCTTTGAAACTACTGACGGTCTTGGCCTCCACCACCTTCTCACCTAACTTGTTCCAACCGTCTACCACTTTGTTTGCAAAAGTGAATTTTCTTATATTTCTTCGGCATCTGTGTTTAGCTAGTTTAAATCTATGACCTCTTGTTCTTAAAGTTCCAGGTCTCAGGAAATCTTCCCTATCGATTTTATCAATTCCTGTTACTATTTTCTATGTAGTGATCATATCACCTCTTTTTCTTCTGTCTTCTAGTTTTGGCATATTTAATGCCTCTAACCTCTCCTCGTAGCTCTTGCCCTTCAGTTCTGGGAGCCACTTAGTAGCATGTCTTTGCACCTTTTCCAGTTTGTTGATGTGCTTCTTAAGATATGGGCACCACACAACCGCTGCATATTCTAGCTTTGTCCTAACAAAAGTCGTGAACAATTTCTTTAGTATATCGCCATCCATGTTTTTAAAAGCAATTCTGAAGTTAGAAAGCGTGGCATAGGCTCCTCGCACAATATTCTTTGTGGTCCTCAGGTGATAGTTTTCTATCTAAAACCACCCCTAGATCTCTTTCGTTATCAGAATTCTTTAAAGATGTCTCACCTAATATATAGGTTGTGTGGGGTCTATGTTCTCCTATGTGTGTGTGTGTGCAACCAATCACTGATGATAGCGTAAAACACGTATAACGTGGTAAATTCTATTTTATTCCACTCTTAAAAATTACAGATTATAATTTGACATGAAAAGCATGGTTAAACTGATGAGCAACTTCAAATAATATTCCCAGTAATAAGCTTTGTCTCATTTCAGAGAGAGAGAGAGAGAGAAAGAGAGAGAGAGAAAGAGAGAGAGAGAAGAGAAGAGAAATAAAGAGATAAAAACAAGGCAGAACAATAACACGACACACAAACTGTATGCTCATCAAAGAATCATCACATACAAACTCAACATATCAGCTCAACAGGTTAACACTTTGGGCAAAGAAATATAATAAGTATTTAAAGCTTAAATGATCTTAAAAGTAAAATATTATTCTCCAGGTAACAGTCTAAAGAGTATATCATTATTATCCCCAAGGAACAATCAACAGAGAACATTGTTTTCCTATAAACATCTACAGAGAACATTAACCTCCTGGGAACATCTACAGAGAACATTGTCCTCCTGGGAACAATATTCAGAGAACATTATCTTCCTATGAACAAAATACAGGGATCATCAATAGTGTCCAAGGACCAATCTTCAGAGGACATCAATACGTCATCAATCACACCACACTTGCTACAAAACAAACCAAAAGGTGGCAATGTTGTCAGGGGAGAGAGAGAATGGTCAACAGTGGGTGAACGGGCCGCCTCGACGGCCTCTGGGCCGCCCCGACGGCCTCTGGGCCACCCCGACGGCCTCTGGGCCGCCCCGACGGCCTCTGGGCCGCCCCGACGGCCTCTGGGCCGCCCCGACGGCTCGCCCCGACGGCCTCTGGGCCGCCCCGACGGCCTCTGGGCCGCCCCGACGGCCTCTGGGCCGCCCCGACGGCCTCTGGGCCGCCCCGACGGCCTCTGGGCCGCCCCGACGGCCTCTGGGCCGCCCCGACGGCCTCTGGGCCGCCTCGATGGCCTCTGGGCCGCCCCGACGGCCTCTGGGCCGCATCGATGGCCTCTGGGCCGCCCCGACGGCCTCTGGGCCGCCCCGACGGCAACTGGGCCGCCCCGACGGCAACTGGGCCGCCCCGGTGGCCTCTGGACCGCCCCGACGGCAAATGGGCCACTGTCTGCAGGCCCACAGCAAGCACAGCCTGTACCCAGGCCTGTATTGATATGGTCCGTGAGAGAATCCATTTTAAATCCACATTCATGGTAACTACTGCAATGTACACCGCTGGTACCCATGTTCATGGTGTGAGAAGCATTCTATATATATTATTTTTATTTTCCCCATCTTTAATTACCAAAACTCACGAATTGATTCGCATCAACAGAGTCCTGAGTCCAACAGGAGTTCATTGTCAACATCGTACCCAAAACGTGAAACCTTTGATGACCATCCTGAGAAAAGGCAATGAAATACAGTTTGTAGTTTCGGAATAACTCCCCAAACTTGTGAAGGTTTATCACATTGTTAATGTTTCAAGTTAATAGGTCAAAAATAAGGGATTTTATGATATTTGGTTCAGGTTTACTTGAACTTTTGATGGGAATGGCACAACTGTCCATTTGTGTTCCTGAGTATATATATAGACACTTTTGCTGGCGCGTCTGTGGGGAGGTGTGTGGGGGTGTGGGGGGTATGTGGGGAGGTGTGTGGGGAGGTGTGTGGGGAGGTGTGTGGGGGGATGTATGTGGGTCTGCAGGACTGACAGATGTCTAAGAAGGTTATGTCTATGCGAGCATTAGAGACAAATGCTTGCAAGTAATAATTATTTTGAGTGCTGCAGGTGTGTGTGTGTGTGTGTGTGTGTGTGTGTGTGTGTGTGTGTGTGTGTGTGTGTGTGTGTGTGTGTGTGTGTGTGTGTGAGAGAGAGAGAGAGACAGATGTAAAAGCGACAGGTGTGCGAGTGACACATGAGTAAGGTAGAACACATATGTTAGAACAAGAGGTGTAGGAGCCCCTGCAGGAATTTGCAAGACGGGTGATTGACAGCGACAGGAGTTGACAGTGCAACGCGATGGTTCCCCCCCCCTCCCTGGGGGCTACACACACCTCCTTGACCCTTGACCCCTCGATCAGTACCTGTAGTCATCAAGGTCAAGAGTCCTTGCCCATGCTCGCGGCGCTGACAGCCCCTCACCCAGCACATGGTCACCTTCCGCATATATCAACACTTCCCCAGTGAGAGGCTTCGTGTAATTACATCTGAATGACCATCAAAACTGCGCCGGAACTGCTATACCTCCAGCCCGAACCCTCTTCAGGGCCTGACACAGGCTGTAGAGCAGGGGAACCAGTCATTACTGTAACCTAAACAAGTTCGAATGTTCACCACATCACTTGGAGTTCAAGAGTGGCACAGGGGAGAGTGTGAGATCGAGGCCCCTCTGTCTGAGTCTTTATAAACAAAATGACCGCAGCGTCGAAGGGGGTCCAGCTAGGCGCCACTCCCACCCCAGCTGTGTGGCGGACGCAATATGGCGGACAGGCAACCTGAAGAAACTTGTCTCCTTCGTCAGTAAGTCTGGCTGTGGCTAGACGCCCGTCTCAGAACCCGGGGGCAGCAGTAGGAGAAGCAGGTGGACAGTTAGCAGTAGCAGGGCTTCGGCTTCTCCAGTTCAATAGAGGACAGTCGCAATGACAATTCAGAAGAGTCCTCCTCTCGACTGTCGTTCTGTTTCATCATCACGTCCACCAGGAACCTGCAGGACACGACATGTTACTGGTAAGTTTTGGCGGATATAGTAACACAGCTGCCTCCTATATGGTTCACTAGACCTTCCGTTCTTCATTCTATTGTATGGTAATGTTGTTTCAAGTTATATTTTTCTCTATAGATTCAGTACTTTAAAACTATGTTATCAATGAACTAAATTGAAGGCATTTTTCACACTCATGTTATTTTTTAAATCAACAAAGAAGGAGGTATTTGTTGATGTTATAGTGATCGAGTGACGGACAAGATGAGTGCGGTAACTCACCTCATGGAGTCATTGAGGGGACAGGAAGAGTCCGGTAACTCACCTCATGGAGTCATTGAGGGGACAGGAAGAGTGCGGTAACTCACCTCATAGAATCAGTGACCATAAGTCCCTCCTTGGCAGATGTTTCAGTCCAGCCGGTGAAGTTGTGTTCCTTGTAGAGCTTCTCGATCTCCAGCTGATCAACTTGCCTGTGTGGGAGGTCACACTGCAAGAAAAAAACACACACACACGATTGACACACTTGCAACCAGCGGCATTCGGCCATCTTCCTCCTTGTACACCTCTGTGCGCAAGGAGCCGCAGGTCTTCTGACGATCAAAACTACAGTCAGAAATTGCGTGGGTCGTCAGCTAACCTGTCCACTTACAACCTGTCCTCTTACAACCTGTCCACTTACAACCTGTCCTCTTACAACCTGTCCTCTTACAACCTGTCCTCTTACAAAGAACGTCGTTTTTCGATCGTAGGCGTTACCTAAGGGCAAAAATGGTCGTACTAGAAAATGGTAAGCGGCTGGCGAAAGTGACGTACTGTCCCGTTTTCTGTTTTGGGTCCTCTGGTAGGTTAGGATAAGGGGATAGAGTCGCATTTTCATAAACAAAATCATTTACTTTTAATTTCTGTCTAATTATAAAGTTACTAAAATTCATTCTATTTAATAATTAAAACTTGTCAAGAAAATCAGCATTGGGATAGCGGTTAAAAGACACTTTTTTGAAGTATATTTGTTACAAAATGTCAAAACCATTTATATTGTTAATTCTCAGGTATTGTCACCTCACCTTAATTATTAATAATAATTATATACGTCAACGGAGTCGTCTATCTAATGTTAATAGCACATTATCTCTCTATCATCTCAGACATCCTTATATATATAATGTTTTTATGTAAGCAGTAAATCTGCATATTTTAAAGAGAAACATATAATATCATCGAACATAATAATAATACAAAAAAAATCAAAAGGAAGGGGGTGGTAGGAGAAAAGCAGCCAGAAACTATATTGGAGGGGACCTAAACATTCCCTCTAATGCGTTATGTGTGGTTTCCTCCGAGGCTAAGGGTCCCCCTTCTTCCAGCCAGAGGTGGTACTCCCTTCCTTATTTTTAAAGAGATATATATATTTTTTAATAATTGCAACAGTTAGGAAATAGTTCAGCATCACACACGAACACACAAATGTATTCAACACTATTTCCCACATATACATACTTGCACTAATCAAAACATACTCTCACAAAATGTACACACACACACACACACACACATTCTACCTTCAGAAACACATACGCAAACAAAAACTCTTTTTACAATCTCCCACAAATATTTACACAGCTACATATGCATTCTAACTGAACCAAACTTAATCCAACCTAACCTAACCTAGCCTAGCCTAACCTAATCTTATCTATGTTATTCTAGCTTACCATATTTCAGACTAGTTATATCTACCTGCTATTCCCCACAAAATTGCGTCTCTCATTACTCTCCATTTATATATAATCACTTAACATAATTTCCCAGTAATTACATTACTGGCAATTAGAACATCATGACTCCCAGAGTGGGGGAGTGTGGGGCAACCCCCTTCAACCGCTACATTCGGATCCATCCGGATGAAGTACAAAAACACATGGCTGTAGCCTCCGGTTCTCCCTACAGACAGACATTCGCGAGTCACAAACCAGCCGTTCATACGTATGCATGCATACATTAGGCTCCAATCACAAGTTAAAAACGCTGTGGTAAGATCAACACATTCTGAGCATCAGTCGCCAGGCCACAGCACTAACCCATCAAATTTGTGATATCCAGTCTCTCTGAGGCTTCAGAAAAGCAGAGAATTGCTCCTATAACTCATGCCTCTTAGTTCTAGGACTAGTTTATCTCTGAATTTTCTCCAGTTTCGTCTTGGACTTGACAAGGTATAGTAGACTCCATGCTGGGGTCACATGCATCCAAATTAGTCTTACATATGTGGTATACAAGGTTCTGAATGATTCTTTCCTTCCCACTAGGCTAGCTACGAGGTTCGCACTAAAGATGCGTCTGACAAGAGCGGTTGGTTGGCCTACTGGCTTTGTTAATATAACACAGGCCAGCAAATAATAATGTCACAGGATTGAACTTCATTCGCGAATGCAGACGATGAGTCACAATATCGGGGATGAAGATATGATGACAAACCACACACTAGGAGATGGTGAGATTGCGACGTTTCGGTCCGTCCTGGACCATTATGAAGTAGATTGTGATAATCGGCTTGATAATGGTCCTGGACGGACCGAAACGTCGTCGTCTCTTCATCTTCTAGTGAGTGTGGTTCGGTCTTCATTCACGAATTTTTGTTTCACGTCTGCGTGCTGGACTCTAGCTCCTGAGCTGGGTTAAAAGTATGAAAGAGATGACTGGAAGCACGTATACATGAGTTACCCATTGTAGCACTCCATCTCATTATTATTATTAACATCTTTATTGACAAAATTAATTACAATTTTGCCTAATCTGAGGATTTCATGCTATGGGTTGATCAGAATCGATCATCCACCACTTATCATGAAAGTTCTACTGCAAGAACAATCTTGCAGTCTTGCAGCAACTATAGGATTGCAGAAATGTTGTGTTGCCTTTTATTTCTTTATAATAGCGTTCAGAACTAACCTTTCTCACCTAATTGTCATCCAATATAATATAAAGTTTTAAAATAATAACCTAGAAGGTAATTTATTAGGTAACTTATTGGGGGGAATTCAATCTAACTCCCTTATTTTCGGGGGTTAATAAGCATGAAAACAATGGGTCAGAACGAGTCCCATTAGCTGCCGACTTGAAGATTATTGACCCTGATTACTAAACAACATGAGGGCGGGAAAAAGGAGGAAATACTGACCTTATTGGCTAGCAGCATACAAGGGATGGGGCTCCCGTCTTCAAGAGTACACTTGGAGTCGACATCCTTCTTCCACTTGAGTGTGTTGAGGAAGGAGTTGCGGTTGGCGAGGTCAAACATGACGATACACCCCTGGGCGTCCTTGTAGTACACTCGGGTCATCCACGTGAACCGCTCCTGACCTGTTGACCCCAACTGGATCATGACTTACTAGGGCACCCGCGTGGCCGAAGAGCCACAGCTCAACCCCCCCGCAAGCACAACTAGGTGAGTATATCTGTGATACTTGATGGGATATACGCTATTGATCTGGTCAATTGCTGTCTCAAGCATCCTGACACCTGATATTGTGAGGTCTGCATAGCTCGAGTGCATGAGGGGAGTTGTGTAAAACCCTGGTTTGTGCCTCGGAGAGGCTGCAGGATCCAGTAAGTTCTGTAGAACTTCGGTTTCAACTCCTTTTGACCATGTCGTAGCTCAGTCGATTAAGGCAGCATCTGGGATGCTCTCGGACGCAGGTTCGAATCCTCGTCACGGCCCTTGTGGATTTGTTTATTTCTTGTGAGGCCTGATACTCTAGCACCTGATACTTAAGGCTTGTGGCTCAAACAGTATCATATCCTCCATGTTAAAAACTAATTTCTAACATTTATCAAATTTACTCAAAAACATTCTTTACAGATTTAGAAATACATTTCATAGAGCTGGGATCCCTGTGTACCTGTGCCAGGATATAGGAGAACTGCCACGAAGGTTGAAGACAGTCAGTATAGCGGCAATATAAACAACAGGAAACAGAGAGTAAGCACTGAACTACAAGTCAGTGTCCCATATTTGTTTGGAAAGATTATAAGAAAGAGGTAAGTTCTGGGAGGGAAGGAACGTTATAACGCATCCCCAATATGGGTTTAAGGATGACAAAACTTGGTTGACAACGTGGAAAGCATACTTTGAAAGGGTGAAAAACATGGTTGACAACGTTGAAAGCATACTTTGACAGGGTGAAAACTTGGTTGACAACGTCGAAAGCCTATTTTGACAGGGTGAAAACTGGTTAACAACGTTGAAAGCATACTTTGACAGGGTGAAAAACTTGGTTGACAACGTTGAAAGCATACTTTGACAGGGTGAAAAACTTGGTTGACAACGTTGAAAGCATACTTTGACAGGGTGAAAACTTGGTTGACAACGTTGAAAGCATACTTTGACAGGGTGACAAGATTCACACTAGCCTCAGAAGGGTGAACAGACTGTATATTTTTGGACAGTCAGAAGGCCTTTGACACACTACTCCACCTAAGAGGGGGGGGGGGGGAGGGAATATCAGGGGGAAAGCGCCAAGCCATTACGACTATATATAGCACTGGGAAGGAAGGAACGGATCAGGATAAGGATTTGGGATGGGACGGGGGGGGGGGGGTTTCCAGAGGGGACAAAGTCTTTCCTCTCGATGTTTTCTGATGCAAAAAATAACGAGGAACATAAATATGCAAGACAGCTTAACCTCCGACAGATTAAAATAATGGTCTAATAAATGATATCTAGAGTTTAAGTCAAGCAAGTGCAAGGTAATGAACCTGTGTGTTGGGAACAGGAAGCGGGACATAAGGTAAGATCCGTCTCTGGAAGCCCACATTAACCTGATATCATGAGTTT
>WNGS01165503.1:12088034-12108034 GCA_020271785.1 Procambarus virginalis | reverse complement strand
CTCCACATTCACCTGGGCACTAGGAGTCTCGAACCACCAACCCCAGGAGCAGGAGACAGTAACTCTATTAACTGCTTTACCTACAGCATAAAGAAGGATTACAGAAACAAGAAATCGCAGTGGTTAACTGCTTCTGGAATCCTTCCTCGAATGTAGATGTTACTGGTTCTTTGAGTATGTAAGTGAACAATAAAGAACTAATGATACAAATTAAATGCGTGGTATAAAATATGTGTATGTGACGTATATTCATATAAGCACAAACGTTGCGGTGTTCAGAGTGGGGACAGTTTCCACAGACCCTTGCCCACAGTTCCTAAAAACCAGTTTAGCAATCATGTGTCCATTTTGAACAAATCATTTACAAATTTCTTGAACGTTTGTTAAAGAATTGTCTCTGAACATAGTGACGGAGGGTGTGCAAATACTTTTGTTGACAGTTTACATTTGGTTAGGTTTACATTAAGGTTCCTGCAAATGTTGAATTTTCGGAGGACAAGACGGCTGCAGAAATCTTTAAAATTTGTGGAGGAATAACGATCAACAGCCGTATGCCAGTTAGTGTTAAAGGTGATGACAATTGTATATTCAGTGCTCTCTCACTTGCTGTGTGTGGGGACGAAACGAGATCAGGAGAAATTAGAGCAAGAACAACTATTGAGATAATAGACCAATGGGACTGGAAATATAGCACAGCGTGATAACACGGATTTAAACCTAGTTTCTCCCGATTTCAAGGAAGTTTGTCTCCATTCTGCCTTGCCTGTAAAAGATTCATCAGTTATGACAATGTATGCAGCAAGTTCTGTTGTAAACAGAGAAATAATATCTGTATATCCGTCTGTCAACGGCTTCCTTGACAGCTGTGTACCTATTCTCAATACAAAATTTATGCTCGGTGTGAAGTGAAGCAGGCTCCCATTTATATTATGTGGAGCGGCAATCTCAAGCAAGGGGATAAAACATGGACACTTAACCATTTTGTTCCATTAATGTCCTTGCCTCCACTGGGTCACATATCCATAAACAGTACCCAAAGCACTATGACATCCGCATCTCTGAGTTTGTGTCGATCACTATTAATTATCTGTACCACCCATGTACACATCAACTCCAATCGGAAAGGATTTTACTCATTTTGTGTCCAAAATACAGTATGACTTTAAGGAGACACACCATTTAAAGAAGCTTTTTAAATAAGCAATTATCAAAGAAGACACCATGCCGGGAAGGCTATGTAGAACCATCAAATAAAGGTATTATTGAAACTTGTAGGAAAACGTTAAATCCTAAATATATCTCTATTCCTATACTTGAAATATTGTATACTTTGCTCTCTCCATCGTACTTCTGCACCTGCTGGCAGGTGGTGCGGTGCGATGTGCAGGTGGTGTTCATTACTAGGTGAGCTGGCAGGTGGTGTTCACTGCTAGATGACCTGCTGTTCACCTAGCAGTAATTAGGTACCTGGGAGCTAGTTCATTGTTGTGGGGATGTATATCCTGAGGCCCTGTATACAATGTTCACAACAGAACAATGTATAATCATTTCATGGTATACAGCACATTGAGAAGAATGAAGGTTAGATCGAAAAATTTTGTTTATAACACGCTTACACATTTATTGGGTCTTTCCTTCATCTTCATTCAAGCACAAGGGTATTACAGTAATATTTTATTTTTTATGCACAATATTTTTATTAATCTTATTAGTTTAAGTTTTTATTATTATTAGTATTATTGTTAACAAGATGAGTGAGGGGGGGGGTTTAGTTAGTTTAGTTCATTTATTATGCACCCCATACCCATCCCGTGGGCGGTAGTGGAAAGGGTTACAGAGGCACATAATGGGCTCAGGGACTGAACCCCACAATTCATTTAGCTAAGCAAGTTACAATCTTGATGAGCTAGTTACAAAATTCAGTATAAGTCGTCACATCAACAATGGGTTCGAGATCGACCTCAAGTACAGGTTCTAAATTAAGCAACTGACATATGTGGAGAGCTAGTGTCACAATTTATATGTTTGTCCTGCACACCGCCCCCCATCCAGTGGGCAGCGGTGGATAGGTTACAATCACTCAGTTACTACCTACAGTTAGAAAACTGGGGATATGTGGCTAAAATTTCTGGTAGCAGATCATTTTGAATGAAATATTTACACATCGCTGGAACATTGGTTATAGAATTGTCTCTAAATTCACGTATCTTTTCGCACTCCATCACATAGTGACGGAGGGTGTGGGAATAATTTTGTTGACACAGTTTACATTTGGTCAGGTCTACATCAGCAGATAATGAGAATTCCCAGAGATACTTGTAACCGAGTCTAAGCCGAGCAGTAGTAACATCTAGAAGGGGGGGGGGGTAATGGTTTACATGTCCACATTCCAATGCCCGCTCCCCAGGGCTGGGGGTGCGGGGGTGCACAATAAACTACCCACCTCCGGCGGCAGCTTGTCGAAGGCGGAAGTGGAGCCTAGGCCGTTTGTCATGATAATTAGTGATGGCTCTTATTTTGATTATGAGTCCGTAATCCAGTTAAGCCTTTATTCTTAATTTATATTACAATGCTGGTAAAATACGCTTCTTGATGATGAGTATAAAGTACAAATGAACTTATGGTGTACCCTATACTCACAGGATGAGGATAGGGTACACAATGAACTACCACTCACACGTTGTACTCACCTAGTTGTGTTTGCGGGGGTTGAGCTCTGGCTCTTAGGTCCCGTCTCTCAACTGTCAATCAACTGGTGTACAGATTCGTGAACCTATTGGGCTCTATCATATCTACATTTGAAACTGTGTATGGAGTCAGCCTCCACCACAACACTACTTAATGCATTTAATTTGTTAACTACCCTGACACTGAAAAAATTCTTTCTAACGTCTCTGTGGCTCATCTGGGTACTAAGTTTTCACCTGTGTCCCCTTGTTCGTGTTCCACCCGTGCTAAAGAGTTTGTCTTTGTCCACCTTCTCAATTACCCTGAGAATTTTGTAGGTGGTTATCATGTCTCCCCTTACTCTTCTGTTTTCCAGGGTTGTGAGGTTCAGCTCCCTTAGCCTTTCCTCGTAGCTCATTCCTCTCAGTTCCGGGACCAGTCTGGTGGCATACCTCTGAATCTTCTCTAACTTCGTCTTGTGTTTAACTAGGTATGGACTCCAGGCTGGAGCTGCATACTCCAGGATTGGTCTTACATAAGTGGTGTACAGGGTCCTGAACGATTCCTTACACACGTTTCTAAAGGCAGTTCTTATATTGGCCAGTCTAGCATATGCTGCTGATGATATCCTTTTGATGCGGGCCTCTGGGGACAGGTTCGGTGTGATATCGACCTCCAGATCTTTCTCTCTATTTAACTCTTGCAGGATTTCACCTCCCAGATGGTACCTTATGTTCAGCCTTCTGCTCCCTTCACCTAATTTCATTACTTTACACTTTCCTGAGTTGAACTTTAGCAGCCATTTTCTAGACCATTCCTCCAGCTTGTCCTGTAGTCTCTGTCTATCTTCATCTGTTTTGATTCTTCTCATAATTGTTGCATCATCAGCAAACATTGAGAGGAATGAGTCTATACCCTCTGGAAGGTCGTTTACATATACTAGAAACAGGATGGGTCCGAGTACAGAGCCGTGTGGAACCCTGCTGGTGACATCTCGCTACTCGGATCCCTTCCCCTTCACTGTTACTCGCTGTTTCCTATTACTTAGATACTATCCCTTATCCACTGGAGCACCTTACCTTTTACTCCTGCCTGTTGCTCCAACTTTTGTAACAGCCTTTTGTGAGGTACTGTGTCAAAGGCTTTCTGACAGTCCAAGAAAATGCAGTCTGCCCACCCTTCTCTTCCCTGCCTAATTTGTGTTGCATAGTCATAGAATTCTATTAGGCCTGTGAGGCACGATTTACTATCTCTGAACCCATGCTGGTGGAGAGTTACAAAGCTGTTTCCCTCCACATGCTCTACGAGCCTTTTCCTCGCAATCTTCTCCATTACCTTCCGTGGTATACAAGTTAGGGAAACTGGCCTGTAGTTCAGTGCCTCTTGCCTGTCACCCTTTTTGTAAATTGGGACTACATTAGCTGTCTTTCCGGAAGGTCTCCCGTTTCCAGTGACATGATATGGGTATGGGTTGCACAAGAAACTATCGCGCAGAGGATGAGTATGGAGAGCAAAGTAAACAAAGATTCACACGATGAGAAAAGGTTGCACAATGTCCTATGACTTACAGGATGAGTATGAGGTGCACAATAAACTACAGGTCACAGGATAAGTATGGGTTGCACAATAATTTACAGGTCACAGGATGGGTATGGGGTGCACAAACAACTGGTAACAGGATGAGTATGGGTTGCACAATAAATTACAGGTCACAGGATGAGTATGGGTTGCACAAACTACTGGCAACAGGATGAGTATGGGTTCACGTAATGCAACTGTTCACCAAGCAGTAAGTAGGTACTCAGGAGTTAGTCAGCTTGTTGTGGGGTTGCATCCTAGGCGGGGTCAGTAATTCGACCTTAAGGATGACCTTGATAAAAGCCTATCGTGTATGAATATACTGTGGTTTCCTGTCCCCAACACAGTGAATTGTTATAGTTATAATATTATGGTTTATAATTAAGTTCTTATAAGAGCGATCCTGTGTCATAATTAACATACGTGTATCTTTACCTCAACATTTTATAAGTTAATTTATGTCTGCATATGATGATGATCATATACAATTAAGGTAGCATTGCAACTTTATAGGAAATTGTTAAGTCCAAAATATATCATGGTTCTTATACTTGAGATTGTGTTACAATAAACGTTTGAAAACAAAGTTTGTATCTGTATTTAAAATATAAAACATTTTGTGTTTATCAACGCATCTCTCCGAATTACAATTTTTTTCTGAATTGTGAAGCCTGTATTGGCCGCCTGGCAGGACACTGATGCAATGGAAGTTTTCATGTGTCCGGACACCGGCGATGGTGTGTAATATATATTTAACCATATCTTGGGTTTCATTTAAGATATATTTACCTTGAAATGTAGTCACATTATCGTTTAGATCTGTGTTTATGCTGACATATAGACCTTTAATGCTACTTTGCATATATGCAAATGAATTACACAATTGATTCACTTGTTTGCAGGCCTTCGCATTCCCTGAGATAGCCATCACGTAACTATAAAAGGCATATATCTTCACTTTCACTTCAGTTATATTTATGCTAAAGTATTAACATACAGCTTATATGTCTGTCTTTGTTATGACAGAAAACTTCGTTTATTACAATATCTAGATTAAATTAACATTGGTCTTTGAAAGGTCATAGTTCCCATCGATAGGGAGAGCGTCGGCCAAGAAACCTTGTTTAAAATATGAATATCTTTCCTGTCTAATAAGATATAATCTTTGTGATGGATTCACAAGAATTATTTGATCTCTGCCTTTCTGATAACTTATAAAAATATAAGTTTTATTTGTGAATCTCTATTAATTAAATAATATATCAGAGAGCGTCTTGGGTTCGGTGTTCTATGAACGAAAACGACATGGGTAGTTTAAGTAGCGAACGCATACAAACGAATAACGATAGTATCTATATAACAAAATCATTGTCCTGTGGTGTTGATTTAACTTCCAGACACAATTATTAAAAAAAATATTAAATGTTTTGTGGCTGTTTATGAAAGATATTATTACAAATACCCATTCTACTTGTAAATTTGCGACAATTTGAGCAAAGAAGTGCGATGACTGGATCACTGTGTACAGGAGGCTGATATGGCAGCAAACACTCTCCAGGCGACCATATATCTTGGATAAGTCGCTCCACAATTTTGTCGCTTGGACCGTCGACTTCCTATGGCGTCACCTGCTACATATTTACTTCGAATTTCGATATGAAATTACATTATTTCAGAGTGAAAATAGGTTTGATCGTGTTCTACGTGCAGCACCAACATTACAGTCAGTAAATATATCATATTTCTTCATTACTTACGTAATACTAGGAGGATTTGGGTACATTTGGGTAGATTTGGGTAGATTTGGGTAATTCTACGGACCGCCTGTGGGTGGTAGTGGACCCCATGCTCATCCTGTGAGTGGTAGTGGACCCCATGCTCATCCTGTGAGTGGTAGTGGACCCCATGCTCATCCTGTGAGTGGTAGTGGACCCCATGCTCATCCTGTGAGTGGTAGTGGACCCCATGCTCATCCTGTGAGTGGTAGTGGACCCCATGCTCATCCTGTGAGTGGTAGTGGACCCCATGCTCATCCTGTGAGTGGTAGTGGACCCCATGCTCATCCTGTGAGTGGTAGTGGACCCCATGCTCATCCTGTGAGTGGTAGTGGACCCCATACTCATCCTGTGAGTGGTAGTGGACCCCATGCTCATCCTGTGAGTGGTAGTGGACCCCATGCTCATCCTGTGAGTGGTAGTGGACCCCATGCTCATCCTGTGAGTGGTAGTGGACCCCATACTCATCCTGTGAGTGGTAGTGGACCCCATGCTCATCCTGTGAGTGGTAGTGGACCCCATACTCATCCTGTGAGTGGTAGTGGACCACATGCTCATCCTGTGAGTGGTAGTGGACCACATGCTCATCCTGTGAGTGGTAGTGGACCCCATGCTCATCCTGTGAGTGGTAGTGGACCCCATGCTCATCCTGTGAGTGGTAGTGGACCCCATGCTCATCCTGTGAGTGGTAGTGGACCACATGCTCATCCTGTGAGTGGTAGTGGACCACATGCTCATCCTGTGAGTGGTAGTGGACCCCATACTCATCCTGTGAGTGGTAGTGGACCCCATGCTCATCCTGTGAGTGGTAGTGGACCCCATACTCATCCTGTGAGTGGTAGTGGACCCCATGCTCATCCTGTGAGTGGTAGTGGACCCCATGCTCATCCTGTGAGTGGTAGTGGACCCCATGCTCATCCTGTGAGTGGTAGTGGACCCCATGCTCATCCTGTGAGTGATAGTGGACCCCATGCTCATCCTGTGAGTGATAGTTGAGGAAGTTAGACTGACGTAAAGGGCTTATACTTAACACTAGCTCATCACTGACCTAAGACTCCATCACAAACCATTTTACGCGTATAAAAGTCATGGTCAAATGTGTAATTTTGAAACTGCATATTATACAATGGTGCACTGCCAGTCACATAAAATTTACAAAATGTTTCTATTACAAAAACAAATCCATTAGTATTTAGAACTATATATCAGCAGCTATTTATTTATTTAATTATTTATTTAATTATTTATTTATTTACATAAAAGAAAGTACATTGGGTTTATGAGAGTACATAGCATTGATGTTTTTACATTCTTGTGAAGCCATTAACGGGCATAGCGTTTCGGGCAGGCCGTTCTTATTCTAACAAATTTAAGTAAGTAATTTGTAGCAACATTGAAAAATGTTAACAGGTAAAGTGTAAGAAAATTTGATGATAATTAGTAGGTACATTACAATATAATTTGAGGATTATCAACAGGTACATTGTAGCATAACTTGAGGATTATTTCTAGGTATATTGTAGTAAAATTTGCGTTCAAGATAACAACCATGATATAAGGTGATAACAGTGATTACAATGATGTAGCTGTAATAGTAATATTAATAGTAATAATAGAATATTATAAAATATAAGTAATAGGAAAGATGACTTAGGCACCTATATTAAGGGAGTGGGTAGCACAAGATACAGTGAGAGTTTGAAGCACTAGATACGAAACTATGAGGATGAAATTAGGTACTTTTTGGTTTTACTTGTGAATAAGGCGTAGGTTGGACAGCTTTTAATTCGTTAGGGAGTGAGTTCCATAGACTGGGTCCCTTTATTTGCATAGAGTGTTTACACAGATTTAGTTTGACTCTGGGGATATCAAAGATATTTATTTCTGGTGTGGTGATAATGGGTTTTATTACATCTGTCCAGGGAGAGTTTCAGATCAGGATTTGCATCTAGGAACAAGGCTTTGTACATGTAAATGGCACAAGAGAATGCGTGGAGTGAGTTTATATTTAGCATGTTGAGGGATCTAAACAGAGGGGCTGTGTGTTGTCTGAAAACAGTTTGTTATTGTTCTGATAGCAGATTTTTGCTGGGTGATGATGGGTATATATGTATATGTATATATATATATATATATATATATATATATATATATATATATATATATATATATATATATACATGTATATATGAGTATGTGTACATGTATATATAACATTAATAATTGTGTAACTAGCGTTAAAATTTGTTATTTGTTTAGTTAAACGAACTAGAGGGTTCAGTTCCCTCTAGTTCTTTACACCACCGCCCACGGGATGGGTATGGGGTGCATAATAAAGAAAGAAATTTAATTAATAATTGGCTTGAAGTAGTTTGCAATGGTTGAACCCCATACACAGATACCATATGTAAGATAGGGATAGATTAGCGCGTAGTATAATGAGAGGAGAGCAGAGTATATATAACCGAGTAGTATAATCCCAAGACATGTTATATGTTGATGTAAAGGCTCAGATATATATAGTTTCCTGACATCACGCCAGCTCATGTGTAAGTCGACGTTGTTTGGATGGTGGCTTGTCACTAGGGGAATATATCGTGCCACAGGCCGGGTGAAGCCGTGAGACCTGTTACCATGCTCCTACACCAGACCACACAGACAATGATAAGTTGTAGAAATATATATCATTTATGCGTACAAGCCTGAATGGTCCCCAGGCATATATGCAACTGAAAACTCACACCCCCAGAAGTGACTCGAACCCATACTGCCAGGAGCTCTCTGCAACTGGTGTACAGGACCCCTTAACCACTCGACAGTTTTTATATATCATTTATGTTTATTAATTATATCCGGGTACCTGGCAGAGGCCGGAATACTCTCTTTCTCCCAGCTTCATCTTTCCCTTCCATCTCCCCCCCCCATCTTTCATCTCATCTCCCATATTTTCTCACTTTTCCCCTCTCCACCTCACCCTCCATCTCCCTACAGTCCCTTTCTTCCCTCCAAACTTAATTTCCATTTGTATATTAGAACGGGGTACACGGTTGCACCCTCCCCTCTTCCTCCATACCTCCCTTTGACCCTCGTCATCCCCATCACCATGGAGCCTCCCTTCCTACCTCCCCTTGTCCTCTCATCCACCCTCTCCTCCTCCTCCTCCTCCTCCTCCTCCTCAAAAAATGTATTAAGAAACACTGAAAGAGCTACACACAGAGATCACACTAACGTGATGCATCAAATGAACAAATCCACAAGGGCCGTGACGAGGATTCGAACCTGCGTCCGGGAGCATCCCAGGCACTGCCTTAATCGACTGAGCTACGACAGGGTAAAAGAGTTGAAACCGAAGTTCTACTGAACTTACTGGATCCTGCAGCCTCTCCGAGGCACAAACCAGGGTTTTACACAACTTCCCCCTGCACCCGAGCTATGTCAATAGGCCGTTCTCCCTCACATCATTACACACAGAGATCCTATTGACATAGCTCGGGTGCAGGGGGGAGTTGTGTAAAATCCTGGTTTGTGCCTCGGAGAAGCTACGGGATACAGCAAGTTCAGTAGAACTTCGGTTTCAACTCTTTTTACCCTGTCGTAGCTCAGTCGATTAAGGCAGTGTCTAGGATGCTCCCGGACGCAGGTTCGAATCCTCGCCACGGCTCTTGTGGATTTGTTCAACTGAAAGAGCTATATGGATCTGTCAGAAAATCAGCCCATCCTCCTAAAATGAAGGGAAGGGAACTATCAGAAGCGCCAAGCCATTACGACTATATTGCACTGGGAAGGGATCAGGATAAGGATTAGGGATGGGGCGTCCTAAAATGAAGATACTATTTCTACTCTCGTCCACATAGTTACTGTATGTCGCGATGTACTGCCAGAAAGTACACTTTGTATTATTGAATTTCAATAAAATGGAAAAGTTTTTAAATTTATTGCTTAAAAAAACTAACCTAACAATCCTAGGCATAATACATGTTGCATTGATACACTACAGTAGTACACCTCAGTCTGTCAGAGATGTTATTGCTCATAATGAGGGAAGATGTATGAGGCTTGTTATGACAGATGATAGGAGGAATTCTTGCGTTTTCACTGTGAGGTTTACAATTTCTGTCAATTTGATCTCATATCACCTTCTCATATGTCCGAGTAAATGATTTGTTATAATACCATATAATGTCAAATTCAAATTCAAATTCAAATGTTTATTCAGGTAAAGTACATACATATAGGGTGTGATATAATTATTGATGAATTTATCAATAGAGCTAGTACATACAATGCCTAAAGCCACTATTATGAAAAGCGTTTCGGGCCAAACGCTTCGGGGTTTCAAAGCCTGATGTCTTCCCTTGGGGGCCGATTTTCCACCCTGGGGCCTGATTAACTACAGTCAGAAGGCAGCCTAGTTTCTTACTTACAATTTCGTCGAATTCTGGATTGCTGTAATCGTTGTTAACGGCAATTTGGCGGATTCGTTGAAGTTCGTGATGCAAGAGCTGCCAAGAAAGAACATGTACGTATTGCACCACCTACATATGCATTGTTGACGCTTCTCTTATACCTGTCAGTGCAACCATTCATATATTTTCTACGTCAGTTGTTTTATGATACACAGAAAGACAATACGAAAATGACATCGCAAGCAAGGCAAAGACTCAGCCTAAATTGCTGCATAGCCACATCAGGAGAAAAACAACATTAAAGGAACAGGTTATGAAATTAAGGATAGGGGCAGAAGGATTCACTACAAACGACAAGGAAGTGTGTGAGGAACTGAATAAGAAATTCCAAGAGGTCTTCACCTTAGAGCAAGGAGAAATCCCAGAGATAAGAGAGGGAATAGCTAACCAGGAACCACTGGAAGAGTTTGAGATTACCAGCGGGGAAGTAAGGAAGTGTTTACTAGAGTTGGATGTGACAAAGGCTATAGGCCCAGATGGAATCTCCCCTTGGATACTAAAGGAAGGAGCAGAAGAACTGTGCCTCCCACTCTCCATAGTGTATAACAAATCACTAGCAACAGGGGAACTGCCAGAAATTTGGAAAGCAGCTAACGTAGTCCCGATATACAAGAAAGGGGATAGACAGGAGGCACTGAACTACAGGCCAGTGTCCCTAACCTGCATACCATGCAAGCTGATGGAGAAGATTGTGCGAAGAAAGCTAGTGGAGCACCTGGAGCGAAAGAACTTTGTAACACAGCATCAACATGGGTTCAGGGATGGCAGGTCCTGCCTCACAGGGTTACTTGAATTCTACGACCAGGCAACAAAAATAAGGCAAGAGAGAGAAGGGTGGGCAGACTGCATATTTTTGGATTGTCAGAAAGCCTTTGATACAGTGCCACACAAGAGGCTAGTGAAAAAGCTGGAGATGCAGGCTGGAGTGAAAGGGAAGGTACTCCGTTGGATACAGGAGTACCTAAGCAACAGGAGACAACGAGTCAGTGTGAGGGGTGAGGTCTCAGATTGGCGAGACGTTACGAGTGGAGTCCCGCAGGGGTCAGTCCTTGGACCTATACTGTTTCTGATATATGTAAATGATCTCCCAGAGGGTATAGAATCGTTTCTCTCAATGTTTGCCGATGATGCAAAAATTATGAGGAGGATTGAAACGGAGGACGATAGTAGGAGGCTACAGGATGACCTAGACAGACTGAGTGAATGGTCCAACAAATGGCTGTTGAAGTTCAACCCGAGTAAATGCAAAGTAATGAAACTAGGCAGTGGAAATAGGAGGCCAGACACAGGATACAGAATAGGAGGTGAAGTACTTAATGAAACGAACAGAGAGAAAGATCTAGGAGTTGATATCACACCAAACCTGTCTTCTGAAGCCCACATTAAAAGAATAACGTCTGCGGCATATGCGAGGCTGGCTAACATCAGAACAGCGTTCAGGAACCTGTGTAAGGAATCATTCAGAATCTTGTACACCACATATGTAAGACCAATTCTGGAGTATGCGGCCTCAGCATGGAGCCCGTACCTTGTCAAGCACAAGACGAAGCTGGAAAAAGTCCAAAGGTATATATGCCACTAGACTAGTCCCAGAACTAAGAGGCATGAGTTACGAGGAAAGGCTGTGTGAAATGCACCTTACGACACTGGAAGACAGAAGAGTAAGGGGAGACATGATCACAACCCACAAATTCCTCAGAGGATTCGACCGGGTAAACAAGGATAAACTATTCAACACTGGTGGGACGCGAACAAGGGGACACAGGTGGAAACTGAGTACCCACATGAGCCACAGAGACGTCAGAAGGAACTTTTTCAGTGTCAGAGTAGTTAACGGATGGAATGCATTAGGCAGTGATGTGGTGGAGGCTGACTCCACACACAGTTTCAAATGTAGATATGATAGAGCCCAGTAGGCTCAGGAATCTGTACACCAGTTGATTGACGGTTGAGAGGTGGGACCAAAGAGCCAAAGCTCAACCCCCGCAAGCACAAATAGGTGAGTACAAATAGGTGAGTACACAACTGTGATGAATATACCCGAGTTACCGTCAACGAGAACACTTTTGTTTATTTATATAATAAAATATAATTAAATAAAATACAATAAAAATTGTAAAATAAAAATGGAATCCTGCCTCCTTCGCTTTTCTCCGTAGTGAACTTCAAACCTGAAAATTCTTACCTGAGAGCCACTAACGCTAGTGGACTCGACGAGAACAGGAAGCCGGCGGCTTGTCGAAGGTCCTCAACCCCCATTTGCCTTTATTATCTTTTCCACTTATACTTTATTTTTTTTTTAATTATAACCCGAGGGGCGCATTTACTGCGCAGCGCCACTCATCCTGTGAGTGGACACACCGCAACCCGTCCTCGCAAATTCGTATAGTCAATATTGACTTATTAAATACGTGCATAGGTGACATACTAAACATAATAGTTTACCTTGAAAAGCTTCATAGAAAACACCGACCTTACCTAACCTTGTTAGTATGTTAAGATAAGCATCTTATTGCTTCGTAATTACAATTATTACTTAACCTATACCTATAATAGGTTAAGTAACAGTTGTAATTACGAAGCAATAAGATGCTTATCTTAACATACTAACAAGGTTAGGTAAGGTCGGTGTTTTCTATGAAGCTTTTCAAGGTAAACTATTATGTTTAGTATATCACCTATGCACGTATTTAATAAGTCAATATTAATTACGAATTTGCGAGGACGGGTTGCACACCGCCATAGCAGCATGTACAACACTCCCCAATAGGAAGAAAACCCGCTGGGTTGTTCATCCTGTCACTTGTACCCAGACACAGCTGGGACTTGCTTAACTGTCTCAAGTGAACAGCTCCTCAAACTAGAAGATTAACATCTGTCAACCCTTAAAATCTTACGTTATCTTGCGGGTGCAAAATGGGGAAATCTTTTAAGAACAGTATCAATATTTAACAAATAGTGCTTTTTCTAACTCAAACAATGTGGGGTTTATTATTCTACACATATTTCTTATGTCCCTCAGGTATTCACATTCACGTAGATAGTGGTCAAGGCGGTGTCCGTCACTCTCATCACAGATTCCGCAACTCCGCTGATCAACTATCAATCAATGCTAACGAAACCAGTTACAAATAAAAGGTTAAACACTCCATGGCTTACAAAGGGTATACTTAAATTTATTAATAAAAAATATGACCTTGAAAACAAGTATAGGTTAGGAGTCGTCTCCAAAGAATTTTCAAAGATTTACTCATCCATGCTGTCAAAAATAATTAGAAGAGCCAAATTAAAATACTACGAAAATAAATTTACCCACACAAAGGGCAACATTAAGAAAACATGGAGCACAATTTCAAAAATATTGGCATCAAAAAAGATTTTAAGTAACAAACCAACACTTCTGTCCAATAACGATGGTCAGCTTTCAGCCTCTGATACTGTTATCGAATTCAACAGGTTCTTTTCATCCACTGGGTCACCCATTACTAATGATATTCCATCTTCCAGTACTAATGTTCAGGACTATCTTACAGGTACTTATCCAGTCTCTGTACCTAATACCTGCTAATTCCACTGATGTTAATTAGATAATCCTTTTCCTTAAAACCAAGTCTGGTGCCCTTGAGGAAATACCAACTTTAATTTACAAAAAGCCTCCAGATCTTTAGCTCCTGCAATTGCATTGCTCTTCCACAAGTCACTTGAACTCCAAACCTTTCCAGATATTCTAGAAAAAACGAGAGTAACCCCTGTCCACAAATGTGGTGATGTCATAGATGTTAACAACTACAGACCTAAATCAATTCTGCCAAACTTGTCAAAAATATTTGAAAAACTAATCTACAAGCAGCTTTACTCTTATCTAGCCAAACACAATATACTTAGCTCTTGTCAATATGCCTTCAGACCTAAAAAAAAAGCACTGACGATGCACTTATTAGTATGATTAACTTGATTCATGCAGCTCTTGATAAAAATGAGTTTCCTGTTGGGTTATTTGTGGACCTGCGTAAGGCTTTTGTCACTGTCAAACACCAAAACCTTCTTCTTAATTAAATTACATCATTATGGAGTCAGAGGACACTCCCTGCAATACCTCAAATCTTACCTTACTGACAGGCTCCAGTATGTTTCTGTGAATAATTCAATTTCTCCCACCCTACCCATCAACATTGGTGTTCCTCAGGGCAGCATACTTGGCCTTCTCCTCTTTCTCATCTACATTAATGACCTTCCAAATGCCTCCCAACACCTCAAACCAATTCTATTTGCTGATGACACAACCTTCATTTTATACAGTCCTGACCCCCTTGCTCTAAATGTCACTGTGAATACTGAACTAAGTCCATCTATGGCTAACTGCTAACAAACTCACCCTCAACATTGATAAAAAGTTCTATATTTTGTTTGGCAATAAATCCTCAAATCAAATTAATATCAGGATAAACAATATCAAAATTTGTAACAAAGTGGACGGCAAATTCCTTCGCGTTCTCATTGACCACAAGCTGAATTTCCAGGGACACATTCTAAATATATCAAAAAAAGTTTCAAAAACTGTTGGCATTCTTTCTAAGATCAGATATTACGTACCTCGCCCTGCCTTGGTGACGCTTTATTACTCCCTCATCTATCCTTATCTTACCTATGATATTTGTGCTTGGAGTTCTACTACCCAAAATCATTTACGTCCTCTAATTACTCAACATAAAGCTGCTATTAGAACAATATCCAACTCTGGGCCCAGACATCACTCGGTACCCTTACTCAAATCTCTGAACATGTTAGATATTAAGTCACTGCACATCCTCTCATGTGTATTTTATATATATAAAACGCTGAACTGTAATGTCAATCCTGACCTGAAAATATTCCTAGAAAATTGTAACCGAACCCATGAGCTGAAACTCACCAGATGCAAATACCTAATTGATATTCCAAGAGTACGGCTTAATGAAACTAGAAATGCTCTACAAATCAAGGGATCCAGAATGTGGAATTACCTTCCCAATCATGTTAAAGACTGTACCTCTCTCAACCAGCTTAAGATAAAAACTAAGTCCTACCTAATTACCTCCATGTATCCTACCCTACCCCCAAATGTCAACCCATGTCTTACTATTTTAAACAATGCTGTTTGTTGACTAAATTGTATATTTGCTATTTTCTGTCATGTTCCCCCCCCCCTTATATTTATTTTTTCAACACAATTTATATTTTAATCTCAATTAGTATTAAGTTTTAGTCTAAGTGTTTTTCCTGCCCGAAACGCTTTGCATAATAGTGGCTTTAGGCTTTGTATGTACTAGCTCTATCAATAAATCCATCAATGTTTGTATCTCACCTTGTATGTATGTACTTTACCTGAATAAACATTTTGATTTTGATTTGATTTTGATTTTTGATTAACTATACAATTTGCTGTGCTCCGTCCATTGACCCCCCCTCCCCTAACCTGCCTATTTTGTGCAACAGTCGGTTAAGGATTATCCTTTCAAGCATCTTGCAAGTGCATGCCTTGAGACTGATAGGTCTGTAATTGTCAGGGTCATTGGGTTTCGGTATGGGAAAAATTATTGCGTGTTTCCATTGTGTGGGCAACTCTCCACTTAGGAATGATTTGCTAAACAGTTGGAGTAGTGGATTCCCAGACACTCCACACAGTGCATTGAGTATGTCGTAGGTGACGCCATCTTCACCAGGTGCTGTACTTTTACCCTTTTTCATAGCCCCTTTTACTTCCTGGGCTGTGATTGGTTCCCCATACTCGTCATCACTAGACTGTGCTCTTGTTATTCTAATCCTTCTATCATTAAATCAGAGGAGCTGTTCCCTGCTTACTTCTGCAAAGAGGAAGGAGGAGGAGGAAGAGGATGATGCTGCATCATCCTCTTCCTCTTAACTAGACAGTGATCTTGTTATCCTTATTCCTCTGTCATTATGCCGCAGGAGCTGTTCCCTGCATACTTCTGGAGGCAGGGAGGAGGAGGAGGATGCTGTATCATTCCACTTGTGAATTAGTTCTTCAGCCTTACCCTGGGGGTCTTTGTGAGCCGCAGGCCGGCATCTGCCACCCTTAGCTATCTGAATTTTTGCCCACACTTGTTTTGCAGATGTTTCTCTTCCAATAGAGCTAGTGAATTCAAGCTATTGTCTTTCCCGCTCTTTAATCTTCTCTTCCCTGGCTACTTGACACACAGTTTAAACAGCTCTTGGTTACTCTCAGTGGGATGTCTCCGGTACTCTCTACTCATTCTATCTTACATATGCTATGCTCCTTACATTTGCATTGAGCATCTTTAAGTAGTCGTTCTCATATCATTTAATTTCTTCTTCTGAGGGATACTGCGCCCAGTTGTACGGCGCAGAACTTTGACACAGCTCAATTTGGTGATTAAGGTCATCAACAAATGTATCAACGTCTTCTGGGATTTGGTATTCCGTGAACCAGTCACTCATCTTGTTTATGAAGTGCGGCCTCATATCTGGTCCGAGTGATAACCTTTTTCTTATATTTGTCTTTAACCTTCTCTTGCTCATGTCGACGGTGGTAATCAGTGCCCAGTGGTCACTACATAAACTGTGCACAATGTGTGGTATTGGTATCCGTGTCCTGTGCATTCAGCAGGAGAGCATAGTCTAATCTTCCTCTTCGGAGGTGAGTTGGCTCTTCATCACCCAGGACTCTAAGGTTTTCACTTCCCCTGACATAGTGATAGTTTCCGTCCATTAACATTGGGCTGATGACAGTTGGCACCAAAGTGTGGGTGCTTGGCATTAAGGTCGCCGATCAGCAGGGTAGGTTCTTCGTTAATAAATTCAGGCAGTGTGTCAAGGTCAAGTTTCTTCTGTGGCACATATAGGTTGATTATATGTAGGGCGTTATTGTTTAAGTGATGAGTTACCCCCCAGTGACTTATACTCATCCCCCATGGGGAGGTCATGAATCATCTGTACGTGCAGGTATGTTGTAGCTGACATACTAGCTACCAGTGCCTCCTGTAGCATTATGACGTCAGTTTGGTGTTCACGAACGTATTGTATGATGTCATTAAGTCTACCGCGAACTCCATTGCAGTTTTATTGTAGGATAGTGAGACTTTCTTCAGAAGTCTGGTGGTGTCAGTGGTGGGGGATGGTGCCAGAGATGTCTGGTGGTGGCGGATGGTGTCAGAGAAATCTGGTGGTCGGGGATGGTGTCAGAAGTCACCATCGCCTCCCATTGACACCAGACTTCTGGCACCATCCCCTCCCCACCATGTATTAGTGTTGTTGTATTTTGTTGGAAGAAGGCTTGTTGGGTCTGGATGGATGGAACGAATTCCGCAATGGAACGAATCGACTTCGCCTCATATAGTTCGTTCAAGTGAGTACACAATATATATATATATATATATATATATATATATATATATATATATATATATATATATATATATATATATATATATATATATATATATATATGGTATATACATGTGAAAGGTATTCTACCCACTTCAAGACCCCGCTCCAATATAGAAGCATCAAGAAATATGGGCCAATAGGCCCTTCCGCAGTTACTTCCATTCATATCCAATTAATATCCATTGTTTCGTGTTCTGTCCTTTGTTGAAAGTTTTGTTCACCTCATTAAAAACTGTTGTAACATATCACCTCACCCAAAACGCGGGTATAAAATGAAAGATGAAAGCTGTTTAAATCATAATATATATATATATATATATATATATATATATATATATATATATATATATATATATATATATATATATATATATATATATATATATATATATATATATATATATATATATAGTAGTAGTAGTAGTAGTAGGCATCCGTCAATCCCGTAGGGTTATGGAGTTGTGCCCTGGGTGTTTAGTTGTTGTAGTCGAGTTGGATGCAGCGCCTGCTGTGACTGGAAGGCCAACCCGAGAATGACAGTCTCGACTGCAGCGAGCGCAGATAAACGCCGAAGCGGGTGCGTCTGACAGTGGTTGAGACCTCCTCTGAAGTCTATTTTCCTCCGCCTGCCTCTTCAGTTCATCCTCGAATTGCTGGAGTCCCTTCGGCACTTAATATCTCCAGGCAGATCTGTCCGCAGCTGCTGCCTCCCAAGTGTTGATGTCGATGTTCATCTGCTTAAGGTCGCCTTTGCAGGCATCTTTGAAACGCAGCTGAGGTCTTCCGGTAGGTCTCCTTCCTGATGCCAGTTCTCCATACAAGAGGTCCTTCGGTATGCGGCCATCGACCATGCGTGAGACATGTCCCAGCCATCGCATGCGTCTCTGTTTCAAGAGAGTGAACATTGAAGGAACTCCTGTTCTCTCGAGTACAGTGTTGTTGGTGACGTGGTCTTTCCACGTGATGTCAAGGATGCGTCTCAGGTTCCACATGTGAAAGGTATTAAGCCGTCTCTCCTGGCGAGAGCGCAGGGTCCAGGATTCCGAGCCGTAGAGAAGTGTACTCACCACACATGCCATGTAGACTTGTGCCTTTGTGTGCACTGTCAGTTTGGCATTTTTCCAAACGCGCTTTGTGAGCCTGGCCAGTGTTGTTGCGGCCTTCCCGATACGCTTGTTGAGCTCAGTGTCCAGGGAAAGGGTGTCTGAGATTGTGGAGCCCAGGTACACAAACTCGTGAACTGCCTCCGGCGCATAGTCTGCTATATTTATACAGGGTAGCTCATTGACATCTTGTCCCATCACCTGTGTCTTCTTCAGGCTGATTGTCAGGCCGAATGCAGAACAGGCTGCGGCAAAGCGGTTGAGTAGCTGCTGCAGGCCTTCTGCTGTGTGTGTGGTGATCGCTGCGTCATCGGCGAAGAGGAACTCCCTGAGGATTCGCATTTGTACTTTTGTCTTTGCTCGGAGTCTGGATAGATTATACAGCTTTCCATCAGATCTTGTACGGAGATAGATGCCTTCTGTCGTTGTTCCAAAAGCATGCTTGACGAGGATCGCGAAGAAGATGCCGAACAGGGTTGGAGCAAGAACACACCCCTGTTTAACACCACTGTAATGTTGAATGGTTCAGAAGTTGAGCCTTCGTACACGACTGTCCCCTTCATGTCCTTGTGGAACGATTGTATCATGCTGAGTAGGATGGGTGGACAGCCAATTTTGGCCAAGATCTTGAAGAGTCCGTCCCTACTCACGAGGTCGAAGGCCTTTGTAAGGTCAATGAAGGCAATGTACAAGGCTTTTCTCTGCTCCCTGCACTTTTCTTGAAGCTGTCTCAGGGAGAACACCATGTCAGTGGTCGACCTCTCTGCTCGGAAACTACACTGTGACTCGGGTACACTCTTTCGGCAAGAATCTGAAGCCTGACCAAACGACCCTAGCGAATAGTTTGCCAACGACGCTGAGGAGGGAGATGCGCGATAGTTGTTTACATCGCTTCTGTCACCTTTATTTTGTAGAGAGTGATGATGTTTGCATCTCTCATGTCTTGTGGCACCGAGCCCTCCCTCCAGCATGGCACAGAAGTTCATGAAGCTCAAATTTAAGAT
>WNGS01165503.1:12074764-12088009 GCA_020271785.1 Procambarus virginalis | reverse complement strand
CTTGCCAATCTCACTGTTGTTATTGTTATAAAACAGACTCCTGGTGCTTCGGAGCTCATTAACTGTTCTAATAATTGGAAACAAAGTCGTCGAGATTGAGACAAGATGGTGGCAGGTTCGTAATTGTTTGCGGAAGTGCTTTCGTGAATTGGCCCCCCTGGTTTATCGTTGTTGCTGGAGGGTGAGGACTACCGTGGCTAACGTCCCTTTCCACCCATCCCCTCCACACAAGCCCAAACCAGGAGAGATTGAAGGTTTATTGGCACGGCATTGGCATCGCTTGGCACACCGTGACTGATCGCCCCACAACAAGGCAGTGACCTGGTGTTCCAAGCAGGAGATTGACGTGCTGCATTAACTCTCCACTGTGACTGTCACACAGGAAGATTGAAAACACATGTCGACGTGTTCCAGAGAATTGAGGTTGTCCTCTAAAGGCTCTTCGACTGTCCCCTCTCTTGTGAGTGTGAGGTAGGGTGTGTGAGTAGAGTGTGAGGGCTGAGGTAGAGTGTGTGAGGTAGAGTGTGAGTGTGAGGTAGAGTGTGTGAGGTAGGGTGAGGGGGGCCTGGTGGACCGCTGGGGGGCCCACAGGTGGTGCTTGTTGGGGGCTGAACTACAGCGTGTCGGGTGTGATAACCTAATTGTTGCCGGTCGGTGCCCACACCGGCACGCCCCTTGGCACCCTCCGTGACAGTGAGGGGAGGGGGAAGGGGAGGGGAAGGGAGGCCAGGGAAGGGAAGGAAAGGAAAGGGAGGGGTGGAAGGGAGGGAGGAGGGAATAGTGGTGGTTAATCGTGTAGCAAGTGAAGGGAAGACAAAGGAACTTACTAACAAGCATGGTTGAGGTGATGTGAGGGGCCTTAGGGAACCACGTGAGGGCCCTTAGGGAACCACGCTGGACGGCCCTTAGGGAACCCACGTGAGGGCCCTTAGGGTAACCGACGTGAGGGGCCCTTAGGGACACCTACGTGGACGGCCCTTAGGGAACCACGTGGGGTCCCTTGGGGAACCAGGCAGCCCACCTCAGCTCTGAGGGTGGTTCCACAAGCATCTTCCAATTTCCGGGGGTTTTAACCGGGTCCCCACGGAAGGGCTCCAGCTCCCGGGCCTCTCGTGGACCCCTAATTTCGATACTTGCAAGGCCTTTTGCAGCCCCCTTAATGTTTGTCAATTGAGCGAAACCTCTTAGTTGCCCAATACATTCGTACTTCAACAAGGCCAATGCCGTCATTGCACATTTTGCAAAGTATTATCTTGTAGGGTACTTCACTACTATTTGTCGGCTGAATCTACACTCATCCACACACACACACACACTACACACCACACAGCAAACCACACAACCACACCACACACCACACCACCCACAACAACACAACACAACTTACCCCAATATCACTCAAGCAGGCCTATGCTTTTAGGATGGCATCCTAAGAATATCGACTGCCTTTTTTTCTAAGACCACCTATTTGTCTGTAGGTCAAATGTGGATATCTTCTGTTCAACTCACCCTTGCTATACACCACTTATGTCTAAGACCAATCCTTGAGGATCTGCAGCTCCTCCTTTGTATGCCCTGGCTAGGTCCATACCTAGTGCATAACACAAGACAAAGTTAGAAGAAGCTTCAGCCGGTCTATGCCCACCCAGGCTCCCGATCCCGGAACTGATGAGGACTTGAGCTCCTGAGGAAGTTGAACCCAGTGAAGGAGCTGACCCTCACATCCTTGGAAAACCGAGAGGTAAGGGGGGGGAGACCATGATAACCACCTACAAAATTCATAGGGTGAATTCGACAGGGCTGGCCTTCAAAGACAAACTCCTTCCCCACGGGCTTTCGCACGAACAAGGGGATAAAGTTGGAAACTTAGTACTCTAATGAGCCACAGAGAGTTTAGAAAGAATTTTTTTCAAGTGTCAGAGTGTAGTAATGGAATGCACTAGGAAGTGATGTGGTGGAGGCTGACTCCATACACAAGTTTATAATGTAGATATGATAATGCCCAGTAGGCTCAGGAATCTGTACACCAGTTGATTGACAGTTGAGTAGGCGGGACCAAAGAGCCAAGCTCAACCCCGCAAGCACAATTAGGTGAGTACCACACATCACACAGAGTTGAGAGGCGGGACAAAGAGCCCAGAGCTCAACCCCTGCAGCACTACTAGTGAAAACCACACACACACAACTCTATATGGGTATTCGAAGCGGCATCAAGGGTATGGACAACACAGGAGGATCTGATCACGTCCACCGTGGACCAAAGTTATCACCTAACCATATGAAACAATCAAACTACTCACCCCCGTCCTCCTAAGGTGCCTCCACAACGTCTCAAGAAACTGTCCTACTAAAGTGCCCCCCCTTATCCTAACCTGCCAGAGGACCCAAAACAGAAAAAGGGGACAGTACAGTCACTTTCCCAGCCGCTCTGCCATTTTCTCAGCACGACGATTTTTTTTTGCCCTTAGATGGAGTATACGTCATTAATACGTCGTACTATTAGGAGTACTGTAGTAGCGGAACAAATCCACAAGGGCCGTGAAGTGGTTTCGTAGAACCTACGTCCGCAGAGGATCCCAGATTACTGCCTAATGGTACGGCGTCTTTTAGGCTAGGCTCTCTTATGAGATTATTCCAAATATATGGCGTAAACCTCGAAGTGTTACCACCTGCGGTTTACAACACCTATTTCTCTCCTTTCTTCCCTTAATACTTATTCTTTCGTTGTTGTTGTAGACTATCCTGACTCTGTGTTGTTCTTTACACCTCTCTCCCGCACCCCCCCTGTGCGTTTCTACGACACCCCCCCCCCATTTTTATTTGGTAATAATCCTCATAGATGCATCTGCCAGTATACGTCCTTTTAAAATGAGTTTATACTTTCTGTATTGGCAGATCGGGGATCTTTTTCCTTTGTTCTTCCCCCCCCCCCCCTCGGACCGTATTCGGTTCGAACACACCCTCCCTGTCACCCCGGCATTTGTGACGCCTTTTTCAGCTACTACACGTACTCCTATAGTACGAGTAGTAATGACGTATACTCCATCTAAGGGCCAAATGTAATTCGATCGTGTCCCCCTCACGACCCCCCAAATGCAGCGGCTCGTGAAAGTGGACGTACTGTCCCTTTTTCTGTTCTGGGTCCTCTTGAAGGTTAGAGATAAACAAAAAAAATAAAAATTGGGGGCACTTTAGTAGGATAGTTAATTGACGTTCGGGGAGACTTATGTATGGACGGGGGTGAGAGTTGATGTTCAATTTGGGATAACTTCGGTTTCAAGGTGACGTGATACTCCTCCTGTGTGTCCATCCGATGCAACGATTCAGAACTAACCATATATTAGACTGGTGTGTGGGTGTGTATTTCACCTAGTTGCGCTTGCAAAGGTTGAGCTCTGCTCTTTAGGGCCCGCCTCCCTCAACTTGTGTGTGTGGTACTCTACATAATTGTGCTTGCGGGGTTGAGCTTTGGCTCTTGTGTCCCGCCCTCTCAAAGGCTCCAATAAAAAGTGTTGTACAGATTCCTGAGCCTACTGGGCTCTTATAATATCTACACTTATTAAACTGTGTATGGAGTAAGCCCCACCAACATAACTTCCTAGTGCATTCCATGTACTAACTACTCTGACACTGAAAAAAATGTCTTTATACACGGTCTCCTGTGGCTCATCTGGGGTACTAAGTTTCCACCGTGTCCCCTTGTCGTGTCCCACACGTGGTGAAGAGGTTGTCTTCGTCCCGCCTGTCAATTCCCCTGAGAATTGGGGTGGTTTATATGTCCCTCACCTTTACTCTTCGTTTTCCAGGCTCTGTGAGGTTCAGCGTCTTTAGCCTTTCCTCGTAGATCCTACCTCTCAGTTCCTGGACGAGCCTGTTGGCATACCGCTGAATCTTCTCAAACCTTGTCTTGTGTTTAACAAGGCATGGACTCTGGCCGGACGCTGCATTATCTCCATGGATGGTCATTACCACCTAAGTGGTCTACAGGGTTCCCCTGAAAGATTCCTTACCCAAATTTCTCAAAGAGTTCTTATGTGGCCAGTCTTAGCATATGCCGCTGATGATATTGTTTGTGTGGTGTGTGGTGTGTTGTGTGTGTGTGTGTGTGTGTGTGTGTGTGTGTGTGTGTGTGTGTGGTGTGTGTGTGTGTGCGGTGTTGTGGTGGTGTAGTCAACCCAATATACAGTGATTACACGTAAAACTCAATTAATATACTTTGCAAAATTGCAATGACGGCATGGGCCTTGTTGAAGACGATATTTGCAACTAAGAGGTTTCTCTTTGCAACATTAAGGGCTGCAAAAGGCCCTTCGCAAGTATCAAATTAGGGTCTCCACGAGAGGCAGCACGAGCTGAGAGCCCTTCGGGGACCCTTAAAACCCACGGAACATTGGCAATCTGTGTGAACCACCCTCGAGCTGACAGGGGGTGCATGGTTCCCAACGGGAACCCACCACGTGGTTCACTAAGGGACGTCCCAAGTGGTTCCCTAAGGGCCGCCTCACGTGTGATTCCTCAAGGGCCTATTCACGGGCTCTTCCGGCTAAGTGGCCCGTCACGTGTCGTTCCCTAAGGGCCACTCACGGTGGTTCCCGGAAGGGCCCCTCACTCACTCACTCAAACCATGCTGTTAGTAAGTCCTTTGTTTCCCTTCACTGCTACACTTAACCACATTCCTCCTCCCTTCACCTCCCTTTCCTTCCTCCCTTCCCCTCCTTCCCCTCCCCCCTCCCTTTTTTCCTTTCTCCCCTTCTGCCCCCCCCCCTCACTGTACGGAGGTGCCAGGGCGGCGCCGGTGTGGCCCGCACCGCAACAATTAGGTTCACCCCGACAACTGTAGTTCAGCCCACCCCACTTTAGCACTCAGCACACACCTGTGCGGCCCCCCTCCCCACGGTCACCCACTGGGCTTACTCCTCTCCCTCACCCTACCTCACTTTACCTCTTTTACTCACACTCCACACTCTACCCCTCACCACTCTTTACCTCACCCCTACACTTTTCACACTTATCTCGCACCTCTACACCCCTCAACTACCTCCACACTCACAGCCAGGGAAATTATCGAAAAAGCTTTAGGGACAAATCCCAATCTCTGGAACACTTGATGCATGTGTTTCAATCTTCTTGTGTACCAGTCAAGTCGAGATATGCTAGGTTTAATAATCTCCTCTTGGGCCACAGTCACCCTGCCCTGTTTGGGGCGATAGTCACGGTGCCAAGCGATGCCAAGCGTTGCCCACAATAACCTCATCCTCCTGGTTTGGGCATTGTGAGGAGGGGATGGGTGAAAGGGACGTAGTCACGTAGTCACCCTCCAGCACCGAACCAGGGGGCCAGATTACGAAAGCATTCCGCAAACACTTACGAACCTGTACATCTTGTCTCAATCTTTGCGGCTTTGTTTCCAATTATTAAACAGTTAATGAGCTCCGAAGCACCAGGAGGCTGTTTATAACAATAACAACAGTTGATTGGCAAGTTTTCATGCTTGTAAACTGTTAATAAATGTAACCAAAGCCGTCAAAGATTGAGGAAAGATTATACACGTTCGTAAGTGCTTGCGTAGTGCTTCCGAATCCCCCCTGTCATCCTTGACAGTGGAGCACCACGCCATGGGTACAACACCTGTCAGCCGACCTGTCAGCCGACCTGTCATGAGACAATCATGCTGGCTGTCAGTGAGCCGTCATATCACTATTTTGGCAAGACTCATTTTCCCACTTTCTCACTCGCTGCTGTCAACATCACACAAGGTAAACATTGAGGAAGGGGAACTGTCGAATCTCGGTTTTCAGGGTCTCATTAAGGCTTAGAGAGGGGGGGGGTCTGGGGGGTCACAGTGGGGGGGAGGGTGCCATAGAGTGTAGAGTACCTGGGGGTGTGCCAATGTAGTGCCTAGTGTAGGGTCTAGTGTAGAGGTGCGCAGCCTAGCATAAAACATGAGGCTGGTCACACCCTTCACACTGTTTAATATTCCCTGCTATTATTAATTACTATTAATTACCACCAATTACAACTAATTAACACTCAAACCGGCGCTTAACTCTTCCCTCGACACCATACAAGACGCAGCTCACTACTGCACAAAAATCGACCGTATCCAAGGAGGACACAAGAACAGGTATATATATGAGGCTTAGCACTATGTGTGGCCGGGTCTGTGGTGGAATACACTCAGTGAATACAAATATTTCTAACAAGCAGACGATGAGTCACAATAACGGGGCTGAAGGTATGTTGACCAACCCACACACCAGATGAGTTGAGTAGACGATTGATTGAATGATATCTGATTGTATTGATGCAATTAAGCCACACAAGAGGTGGCACGGGCATGAATAGCCCGTCAATCCCATATTGGCGCGAGGAATTCACGAGGCAATTAAGGCTACAGAGTGAGTCACTAGCTTGAGTACACTAGGTGAGTTACACACACACACACAACACACCAGTTGATGAACAGCTGCGAGGCGGGATCAGGAGCCAGAGCTCAACCCCCGCAGCACAAGTGCCCGGGTTCGATCCCCGGCGGAGGCGGAAATAAATGAGCAGAGGTTTCTTTCACCCTGATTGCCTGTTCACCCTAGCAGTAAACAGGTACCTGGGAGTTAGCTGCTGCATGGCTCTTCCTGGGTGGATGTGTTGTGTGTGTTACAACACATGTAGTAGATATAATAGAGGAAAAAAATAAATTGGTAGAAAGGCGGGGTCCAAGAACTAAGAACCATCATTTCTGCAGATAGAGATAGTAAATATAAATAGTAAACAGAGTGTGGACACAGTCCTACTACACACACGCCACTATCCACGTAACAAATAATGTCAACAAAGCCGGCCGCGGAGCGGTTACTCCCGCCAAACGCCACCACTTCCCGACCTTCCTCTGACACGAGTAATTTAGAAACCTTTCTATAGGATATTAAAACAGGATTCACAGCGAACAGAAGGCCTATAATGGTCCATACCAACGTCATCTGTATTGTGGTGGGCCATTCGTTCGTGTTCACTCCTCTCTCTCTCCCTCCATCCTCCTTCTCCTCTCTCCTCTCCCCTCTGCGCACACTCACATAGCTCAAGAGCTACTCAAGCTCCTACCGTTCCAAGTATTACCTCACCTTTCCTCACTGAAAAAAAAGTTTTAATCTGAAGTCATTCCTCAGAGAGCTCGGGTTCTGGGACCTTGTAGATTAGTCGCCCCGCTCTGTGACGTGACTGTGGTGATGTGTAGAGTGTCTTGTTCTTGGTGTTGGTCGTGGTTTGTGTTGAGTCCTGTGTTGTGGTCCTGGTTGTTGGTAGAGTTCCGTTGTTGGCTGTTTGTGTAAGCCTTTTGTTGGTGTTGTTAGTCCTGGTGCCTGGTGTTAGAGTTCCCTTGGGTCTGTTGTTGTAGATGTCCCTGGTCCGTGTGAGTCTGGTGTTGTTGAGTCCTTTTGTGTGTGTACCTGGTGTTGTGTAGGAGTCCTGTGTGTTGGCTGGTGAGGTCGCGGTGAGCTTGGTGGGGTTGTGTAGAGCCCTGTGTGGTTGGGGTGACCTTGGCCTGTGTTGTGTAAGCGTTGGTCGGTTAGTCTTTGGTCTGTGTTGTGTAGAGTGTGCTGGTGGTGGATTTGTGTCTGTTTGGTGATTGTGGTCTGTTGTGGAGAGTCACCTCTGCTGGGTTGTGTCGAGTCTCGAGGCTGGTGATGTAGTGGAAGAGCAGTCTGGTGTTTTGGTCAGGTGTGGATAGAGGCAGTTAGGTGTGTCAGTGTGGATGATGCGTCTGTGGTCAGTTGGATAGATACAGTCTGGTTTGGTCAGGTCGTGGCTATATGCAGTCAGGTGTGAGATCAAGGGTGATAGATGCAGTCTGGACATGGACAGGTGTTGGACAGCGTGGACCCGCCGATCATAAGAAATAAGCAAACCTGACATGAATACTCCCATAAGAAACAGGTCTATGTGGACAGATATTTCCAGGAAGACACCCGGACAGACATATAGGACAGGTGTTCTGCAGGGGACAGGTTGATACCAGAACAGGTTTGGAAGAGGGGATACCGGGGACTAGGTGGACGGGAAGCATTGGACGGGTGCCTAGAAATTCACTGGCAACTCTAAATGTTGTGAAGGTTCTGTGAGAATACCCTGAAGCAATGCCCGCTGTTCTACTTAACACTGTCGAGTGCGCAGGACAGTGATGGGTGCCAGAGCACGACTTGTCTGGTCAATGGGTGCCAGAGAAGTGCTGGTGCCAGAGACGTGCTGGGTGACACAGAGACAGGTGCTGGGTGCCAGCAGAGAGAGTGCTGGGTGCCAGAGACGGTGCTGGGTGCCAAGAGAGGTGTGCCTAGAAGACAGTGCTGGGTGCACAGATGGATGCAGTGCTGGGTGCCAGAGAGAGTGCTGGGTGCCAGAGACTGTGCTGGGTTGCCAGATACTGTGTGGGTGCCAGAGATGCGGTGCTCGGAGGTGACTGCGGACAGATGTGTGAAGAGTGACTGGGTGCCAGAGAGAGTGCTGGGTGCCAGAGAAGAGTGCTGGGTTGCCAGAGAACGTGCTGGTTGCCAGAGAGGATTGCTGTGGTTTGCCAGAGACTAGCTGCTGCTGCAGTACTTTTTAGGCAAAGCAGAGTGTTATGTTGTGCCACGAGTGCTGGGTTGCCAGATACGGTTTTTCATGCTTGTAAACTGTTTAATAATGTAACCAAAGCCGTCAAAGATTGAGGAAAGATATACACGTTCGTAAGTGCTTGCGTAAGTGCTTTCGTGAATCTGGCCCCCCTGTCATCCTTGACAGTGGAGCACCACGCCATGGGTACAACACCTGTCAGCCGACCTGTCAGCCGACCTGTCAGCCGACCTGTCAGCCGACCTGTCATGAGACAATCATGCCTGCTGTCAGTGAGCCGTCATATCACTATTTTGGCAAGACTCATTTTCCCACTTTCTCACTCGCTGCTGTCAACATCACACAAGGTAAACATTGAGGAAGCGGGAACTGTCGAATCTGCGGTTTCAGGGTCTATTAAGGCTTAGAGAGAGGGGGGGGGTCTGGGGGGTCACAGCTGGGGGGGGAGGGTGCCATAGAGTGTAGAGTGCCTGGGGGTGTGCCATAGTGTAAAGGTGCCATAGTGTAGAGGTGCCATAGTGTAGAGGTGCCATAGTGTAGAGGTGCCGTAGCATAAAACATGAGGCTGGTCACACCCTTCACACTGTTTAATATTCCCTGCTATTATTAATTACTATTAATTACCACCAATTACAACTAATTAGCACTCAAACCGGCGCTTAACTCTTCCCTCGACACCATACAAGACGCAGCTCACTACTGCACAAAAATCGACCGTATCCAAGGAGGACACAAGAACAGGTATATATATGAGGCTTAGCACTATGTGTGGCCGGGTCTGTGGTGGAATACATCAGTGAATACAAATATTTCTTAACAAGCAGACGATGAGTCACAATAACGGGGCTGAAGGTATGATGACCAACCCACACACCAGATGATGAGTAGACGATTGATTGAATGATTAATTGATTGATTGATGAAGATTAAGCCACACAAGAGGTGGCACGGGCATGAATAGCCCGTAATCCCATATTGGCAGCGAGGAATTCACGGGCATTAAGGCAAGAGTGAGTACTAGCTGAGTACAACTAGGTGAGTACACACACAAACACACCAGTTGATTGACAGCTGCGAGGCGGGACCAGAGAGCAAGAGCTCAACCCCCGTAAGCACAAGTGCCCGGGTTCGATCCCCGGCGGAGGCGGAAATAAATGAGCAGAGTTTCTTTCACCCTGATGCCTGTTCACCTAGCAGTAAATAGGTACCTGGGAGTTAGCTGCTACTGGCTGCTTCCTGGGGGATGTGTGTGTGTGTTACAAACACATGTAGTAGATATAATAGAGGAAAAAATAAATTGGTTAGAAAGGCGGGGTCCAAGAACTAATAACTCATTTCTGCAGATAGAGATAGTAAATATAAATAGTAAACAGAGTGTGGACACAGTCCTACTACAACACACGCCACTATCCACGTAACAAATAATGTCAACAAAGCCGGCCCGGGAGCGGTTACTCCGCCAAACGCCACACATTCCCGACCTTCCCTCTGACACGAGTAATTTAGAAACCTTTCTATAGGATTAAAACAGGATTCACAGCGAACAGAAGGCCTATAATGGTCCATACCAACGTCATCCGTATTGTGGTGGGCCATTCGTTCGTGTTCACTCCCTCTCTCTCTCTCCCTCTCCTCTCTCCCTCTCTCCCTCTCCCCTCTGCGCACACTCACATAGCTCAAGAGCTACTCAAGCTCCTACCGTTCCAAGTATTACCTCACCTTTCCTCACTGAAAAAAAAGTTTTAATCTGAAGTCATTCCTCAGAGAGCTCGGGTTCTGGGACCTGGTAGATTAGTCGCCCCGCTCTGTGACGTGACTGTGGTGATGTGTAGAGTCTCTGTGTTGGTCCTGGTGTTGTGTAGAGTCCTTGTGTTGGTCCTGGTGTTGTGTAGAGTCCTTGTGTTGGTCCTGGTGTTGTGTAGAGTCCTTGTGTTGGTCCTGGTGTTGTGTAGAGTCCCTGTGTTGGTCCTGGTGTTGTGTGAGTCCTTGTGTTGGTCCTGGTGTTGTGTAGAGTCCCTGTGTTGGTCCTGGTGTTGTGTAGAGTCTCTGAGGCAATCTGGTGTGGTCAGGTGTGGATAGATGCAGTCTGGTGTGGTCAGGTGTGGATAGAGGCAGTCTGGTGTGGTCAGGTGTGGATAGATGCAGTCTGGTGTGGTCAGGTGTGGATAGATACAGTCTGGTGTGGTCAGGTGTGGATAGATGCAGTCAGGTGTGGTCAGGTGTGGATAGATGCAGTCTGGCATGGACAGGTGTGGACAGGTGGACGCGATACATCAAGAAATAAGCAAACCTGACATGAATACCCAAACGGCATGGGACAGATATTTCCAGGAAGACACCGGACAGACATATAGACAGGTGTCTGCAGGGCAGGTTGATACAGAACAGGTTTGGAGAGGGTGTGGGGACAGAAGTGGACAGGGGGAAGCATTGGACGGGTAGAAACCTGGCAACTCTAAATGTGTGAAGGTGTGAGAATACCTGAAGCATGCCGCTGTTCTCTGTAAACTGCTCGAGTGCCAGAGACAGTGCTGGGTGCCAGAGACAGTGCTGGGTGCCAGAGACAGTGCTGGGTGCCAGAGACGGTGCTGGGTGCCAGAGACAGTGCTGGGTGCCAGAGACAGTGCTGGGTGCCAGAGACAGTGCTGGGTGCCAGAGACGGTGCTGGGTGCCAGAGACAGTGCTGGGTGCCAGAGAGAGTGCTGGGTGCCAGAGACGGTGCTGGGTGCCAGAGACGGTGCTGGGTGCCAGAGACGGTGCTGGGTGCCAGAGACGGTGCTGGGTGCCAGAGACAGTGCTGGGTGCCAGAGAGAGTGCTGGGTGCCAGAGACGGTGCTGGGTGCCAGAGAGAGTGCTGGGTGTCAGAGACAGTGCTGGGTGCCAGAGAGAGTGCTGGGTGCCAGAGACAGTGCTGGGTGCCAGAGAGTGCTGGGTGCCAGAGTGCTGGGTGCCAGAGACGGTGCTGGGTGCCAGAGAGAGTGCTGGGTGCCAGAGACGGTGCTGGGTGCCAGAGAGAGTGCTGGGTGTCAGAGACAGTGCTGGGTGCCAGAGAGAGTGCTGGGTGCCAGAGACAGTGCTGGGTGCCAGATACAGTGCTGGGTGCCAGAGAGTGCTGGGTGCCAGAGTGCTGGGTGCCAGAGACGGTGCTGGGTGCCAGAGAGAGTGCTGGGTGCCAGAGACGGTGCTGGGTGCCACAGTAGTAGCATCTCTGACACCAATACACGTGGAACCTATAAGGGGTCGAGAGGCGGGACCAGAGAGCTGCAGCTCACCCTCTCGCAAGGACAGTCAGGTAAATTCACACCTGGAGCTGATGCACCACCACCAGTGATGAATATCAAACACCCGCACACCAGAATAATGGAACACAAACACCTGTGAAAGTGAAGGAGGGGAGACCAAACAAACAACTGGCATACGCGTATTGATCCAAGCTTATACGCGTTTCATACGCGTGTTGATCCAAGCTTATACGCGTTTCATACGCATGTTGATCCAAGCTTATACGAGTTGTATATGCGTGTTGATCCAAGCTTATACGAGTTGTATACGCGTGCTGACCCAAGCTTATACGAGTTGTATACGCGTGTTGATCCAAGCTTATACGAGTTGTATACGCGTGTTGATCCAAGCTTATACGCGTTTCATACGCGTGTTGATCCAAGCTTACACGAGTTGTATACGCGTGTTGATCCAAGCTCATACGAGTTGTATACGCGTGTTGATCCAAGCTTATACGAGTTGTATACGCGTGTTGATCCAAGCTTATACGAGTCATATACGGGTGTTGATCCAAGCTTATACGAGTCATATACGGGTATTGATTCAAGCTTATACGAGTTTCATACGCGTGGTGATCCAAGCTTATACGAGTTTCATACACGTGTTGATCCAAGCTTATACAAGTCGTATAAGCTTGGAGTGCAAGCGCGGTAGTTGTTGGTGGTCGTATTTAAGAAATACTTAGCCGCCATAACTGAGAAAAAGATGCACAAGTTTCGAACATAGACTCGTAAATGCTTGGTGAATCTTGTCACTCGTCTGCCAAGCTGGAGAAGCTGTCTCGAATCAACTCGAGACTTTTGTCTTTACGTTGATTTCTTTACTAAAGTTTAAACAAACTTGATTCGATGATTTGTAAGCACTTAGCCCAGAATTATAACGTCATTATGGTTGAGTTTTGTTAAAAGAGGAAGCGCCCAATGTAGATTTTGATATAGATTTTGAAGCTTGTTTTGTTAGTGATTTATGGAAAACAGTAGCGGTTGGAGTGAACTGCTGAACAGCCACAGAAAAACTTTACAGCTTCTAATTAGTGCCGTGAGAAATATATTGGCAAAAGATTCAGAATAAATTTAGACTGACGAGAAGAAATAATTGTAAAGATAAATCACATTTTAATATAAAGTTAGAATTATAAATTAATAATTAATTGTGTCAAGTTGAAGATATTTGCACACCCTCACTCTTGTGTTCAATGGTGTTACTCAGCAACACATCTCACCTTAACAAAGTTCATCATGAAGGTGAACTGAGGAAGACTCAGTGTGTAGACTCAAGGGTGGAGGGTTTACACTACTGATCCCACACACACACACACACACACAAACACCACACACACACACACACACACACACACAC
>WNGS01165503.1:11993101-12010722 GCA_020271785.1 Procambarus virginalis | reverse complement strand
CGGCCTTGGAAGGGTTTGAATGTTACGAGAGATGAGGTCAAGCAACACCAGTTGGATCTGGATGTGAGAAAACCTGTTGGTCCAGACGGGATCTCATCATGGGTACTGAAAGAGTATGCAGAGGCACTTTGCTTGCCACTCTCCATAATGTATAGTAGGTCACTGGAGACGGGAGGCCTACCAGAAAGATGGAAGACGGCTAATGTGGTCCCAATATACAAAAAGGGTGACAGACAAGAGGCATTGAACTACAGGCCAGTGTCCTTAACTTGTATACCATGCAAGGTGATAGAGATGATCGTGAGAAAAAATCTACTAACACATCTGGAGAGAAGGGACTTCGTGACAAATCGCCAACATGGGTTCAGGGACGGTAAATCTTGCCTTACTGGCTTAATAGAATTCTACGACCAGGTGACAAAGATTAAGAAAGAAAGAGAGGGCTGGGTGGACTGCATTTTCTTGGATTGTCGGAAAGCCTTTGACATAGTACCCCATAAGAGGCTGGTACATAAGCTGGAGAGACAGGCAGGAGTAACTGGTAAGGTGCGCCAGTGGATAAGGGAGTACAGAAGCAATAGGAAGCAGAGAGTTACTGTGAGGGTTGAGACCTCAGATTGGTGTGAAGTCTCCAGTCGAGTTCTACAGGGCTCAATACTCGGTCCTATCTTGTTTCTTATATACGTAAATGATCTCCCAGAGGTATAGACTCATTTCTCTCAATGTTTGTTGACGATGCTAAAATTATGAGAAGGATTAAGACAGAGGAGAACTGCTTGAAGCTTCAAGAAGACCTAGACAAGCTGTAGGAATGGTCGAACAAATGGTTATTAGAGTTTAACCCAAGCAAATGTAATGTAATGAAGATAGGTGTAGGCAGCAGAAGGCCAGATACAAGGTATCAAGTGGGACCTGTCCCCTGAAGCTCATATCAAGAGGATAACATCAGCAGCATATGCCAGGTTGGTCAACATAAGATCGGCATTTAGAAAGTTGTGTAAGGAATCATTCAGAACTTGTTGGAAATTTCCAACACTAATCAACTACTATTGTATTATAATAAATTTTCTAGTAACAGTTTTTATTTGTTACGATCGAATGCTAAGGAGAGTATAAATATCATCTCCATTTCTCGTTAGAGATCATTTATCGAGAATATGATAATTATTAATCCCTATAATTGCAACCCAGTTCCTATTAATGCATTTCATCCAGAATTGCGCGGAAAAGAACAATTCGTGATTAATAATTTCTGTGGTGAATGTGAGAGCAGGTTGAGGGAGAAGGAGACGCCATTACTCACGAGGCAGCTCTGACGATCAGAGAGACGAGACGCGTCGTGGTGTGACTGAAGAGTTTACCAACAAGAATTACGTTGAAACTCCCCCAATAGTCACCAATTACCTCCTCACGTGTTCTGCAGTGCTTTGCCAGTTAATAACGTGTCAACAATTAAAGCCACGACCCGTAATTACGTGTACACACAGTGGACGCTTGGGACTGGCAGACGCGGTTTTCGGCAGACCTCAGTATTTGATACGCTCACGATAAGTATATTTCCTCATTTGATGCATCATCTTAGGTTGTATATTTATGAGTAGTCTGTCGTTAGGATGTATAATCAACAACCACACAACGTTACTAAAATTATTTAGTTTTCTCAGCTTCATGAATACTTGAAATAGTTCGTAGCCTGGTCAATTGCTACTTAAATTCTCTTGATTGCAGCGTGTATACGAGGAGCCAGCAAGTTTGTTTCTCGTCAGTCGTGCTATTCACCTCCGGTTCTTTCTTTATTGGGATCCTGTGACCACGAGGACGAATGACGAACTGGTGTTATAGAAATCGTCTCACAGCTAAGACATATTTTTCGTACAAATTCATAATTTGAGGATTGCTATATAATTCATATAGAATCTTTACATTGAAAAATTATTGCCAGATTTGGTAATTAATGTTTATGCTCTAACTGTTGCTCAGTGATTCATGATCTTTAATATTCATAATTTGAGTTATCATATCTTTGAATCTATTGTAGTTTAGATTTACTATGTTATTAACTCAACAATGAACTAGTGACGAACCACACTGGTTCCTAGATATATATGAACTTCTAGAAATAACCCCCAATGTTGATATTTGAGGCTTTGGCTTTAATTAATAATACAGTCTTCATTATTTTCAAGTGATTATTCTTTGAATTAGTTTCCATAGACACTGGTTCTCTAGTGTCATTCTAATGATCACTATTATTCGTTTTCCCTCTTTTCTCAAAAGTGGGTGGTCCTTCGATTTATTTCAATACAATAATCAATTAATTTAGTATATGAGTTCAAGCCCCAGATACCCAACAGAACTCTGTATACCACATGTGTCAGACCAATCCTGGAGTATGCAGCCCCAGCTTATAGTCCATATCTAGTCAAAGATAAGACTAAACTGTAAAAGGTTCAAAGGTTTGTCACCAGACTAGTACCCGAGCTGAGAGGTATGAGCTACGAGAAGAGACTACGGGAATTAAGCCTCACGTCGCTGGAAGACGGAAGAGTTAGGGGGACATGATCGCCACATTCAAGATTTTCAAAGGAATTGATTGGGTAGGTAAAAACAGGCTATTTAACATAAGGGGCACACACACAAGGGAACACAGGTGGAAACTGAGTGGCCAAATGAGCCACAGAGATATTAGAAAGAACTTTTCTAGTGTCAGAGTGATTGACAAATGGAATGCATTAGGCAGTGATGTGGTGGAGGCTGACTCCATACACAGTTTCAAGTGTTGATATGATAAAGCCCAATAGGCTCAGGAACCTGTACACCAGTTGATTGTCAGTTGAGAGGCGGTACCAAAGAGCGAGAGCTCAACCCCCTCAAGCACAAATAGGTGAGTACACACGTCCTCCACGCGAGACGTCCTCCACGCCAAAACTCTACCCACTTCACAACTGCTTCCCAAGTCACACCCTCCCCAAATCAGCCCTCCCATCCCTCACCTCTGCTTATCTCCCCAACAACTCCCCAACAACTGTTCCTTCTGACTCCTTTGCATTCAATTCCATCTGCTTAATCCCACCTTCCACTGATCCCCTCATCCCCTCAACCCCCTAAACCCGCCCAACCCTCACTCCTCCTTTGCCCCCCCCCTCTCCCATATGACCCCCCCCCCCCTCCCCTTGCAACCCCCCTCTTCCTCCATTTCCCTCTTCCCCCCCTTATGCCCCAATGACCACACCTACCCACTGAGTCCCCCTGACTAATACTACCTCTCTCCCACTCTCACTACCCATGTTCCATTCTCCATTCAGGGGAGGAGGCAGAGTGGCTCTACTCATGAACAGAGTTTCAAGGAGATGGTTATCCCAGGCTGCGAGGGGTTTAGAGACTACATAACAGGCACCATGACAATGGGAGAACCAAGAGTACTCTTAGCGGTGATATATATCCTTCCACCAAACGACAGGAGACACAGGTAAGAGTATAACAGAAACAATATGGCAGTTAACAATATAATTGAGAGGGCAGCCTCTGCTGCCTGTAGTATTCGATCCCATCTGCTCATCATGGGGGACTTCAATTACGGAAGGATTGACGGAAAGAACAAGGAACCGCATGGAAGAGAGGAAACGTGGAGAGCTAAACTATTGGAGGTAACAAAAAAAACTTTTAAGCCACCATGTCAGGGAACCCACATGAGTGAGGGGAAACGATTAACCAGCGAGACTTGACCTAGTCTTCACTCTAAATGACTCCGACATAAGGGAAATCGGCTTTGAGGCCCCAGTAGGAATGAGCGATAACAGTGTACTGACGTTTGAATATCTGGTCGAAGAAGGGTTAATGTACTCAAGGATGAGAACTGAAAACAAAAGGCTGGCATTCCGTAAGGGAAACTATGCGGCGATAAGAAAATTAATAACAGTGTAACATAGGAAACAGAGCTCAAGGGGAAAGACGGCCAAAGACATGACGGAATACATCACGCAGAAGTGTAAGGAGGCAGCAGACAAGTTTATCCCGGTCAAAAGGGAAAAAATAAATGGAGATGTAAACCCCATGGTTTAATCCGAGATGTAAGATAGCAAAGAAACTAAGTAAACGTGCGTGGAGAAACTAAAGAAACAACAGTACACTTGGGAGCAGAGAAGGATACCAGAGAGCCACGAATGAATGCGTTAGGGTGAAAAGAGAGGCAGAAGGGCAATACGAAAACGACATAGCAAACAAGGCAAAGACTAAACCTAAATTGATGCATAGCCACATCAGGAGAAAAACAACGGTGAAGGAACAGGTAATGAAACTGAGGATAGGGGCAGACAGATTCACTACAAATGACAAGGAAGTGTGTATGATGAACTCAATAAGAAATTCCAGGAGGTCTTCACATTAGAGCAAGGAGAAGTTCCAGAGATAAGAGAAGGAATAGTTAGTCAGGCACCACTAGAGGAATTGGGATTACCAGTGGGGATGTAAGGAAGCTTACACCCCCACTTGCATAACATAACTTACATAACTTACATAGGCTTAAATTAATAGTGGGAATGTAAGTTGATTGACAGTTGACCCAGATGGAATATCACCATGGACACTAAAGGAAGGAACAGACGCTCTGTGTTTGCCAATCTCCATGGTGTATAACAAATCTCTGGTAACAGGTGAACTGCCAAACATTTGGAAGACGGCAAATGTAGTCCCGATATACAAGAAAGGGGATAGACAGAAGGCATTGAACTACAGGCCGGTGTCCCTAACTTGCATACCATGCAAGATGATGGAGAAGATTGTGCGAAAAAAGCTAGTGCAACATATGGAGCGAAGGAACTTTGTGACTCAACACCAACATGGAATCAGGGATGGCATGTCATGCCTCACAGGATTAACTGAATTCTACGATCAGGCAACAAAAATCAGGCAAGAAAGAGAGGGGTGGGCAGACTGCATATTTTTGGATTGCCAGAAAGCCTTTGACACAGTACCACACAAGAGACTAGGGCAAAAGCTGGAGATGCAGGCAGGAGTGAAAGGGAAGGTACTCCATTGGATAAGGGAGTACCTAAGTAACAGAAGACAGCAAGTCACTGTGTGGGGCGAGGCCTCAGATTGGCGAGGCGTCACTAGTGGAGTCCCGCAGGGGTCAGTCCTTGGACCTATACTGTTTCTGATATATGTAAATGGTCTCCCAGAGGGTATAGAATCGTTCCTCTCACTGTTTGCTGATGATCCAAAAATTATGAGGAGGTTTAAGACGGAGGAAGATAGTATGAGGCTACAAAATGACTTATACAAACTGAATGAATGGTCCAACAAATGGCTAGAAAAGTTCAACCCGAGTAAATGTTTGGTAATGAAACTAGGCGGAGGAAACACGAGACCAGACACAGGATACAGAATAGGAGATGAAGTACTTCATGAAACGGACAGAGAGAAAGATCTAGGAGTTGATATCTCACCAAACATATCTCCTGATGCCCACATAAAAAAGAATAACATCTACGGCGAATGCGAGGCTGGCTAACATCATAACTGTCTTCAGGAACCTGTGAAAGGAATCATTCAGAACCTTGTATTCCACATATGTAAGACCAATTCTGGAGTATGCGGCCCCAGCATGGAGCCCATGCCTTGACAAACACAAGATGAAGCTTGAAAAAGTTCAGAGGTATGCCACTAGGCTAGTCCCAGAACTAAGAGGCATGAGTTACGAGGAAAGGAAAGGCTGCGCGAAATGCACCTCATGGCACTGGAAGACAGAAGAGTAAGGGGAAACATGATCACTACCTACAGAATTCTCAGAGGAATTGACTGGGTAGATAAAGATAAACTGTTTAACACAGATTGAACGCGAACAATGGGACACAGGTGGAAACTGAGTACCCAGAGGAGCCACAGGGACGTTAGAAAGAACTTATTCAGTGTCGAGTAGTTAACAGATGGAATGCATTCGGCAGTGATGTGGTGGAAACAGACTACAAACACAGTTTCAAATGTAGATATGATAGAGCGCAGTAGGTTCACGAATCTGTACATCAGTTCATTGACAGTTAAGAGGCAGGACCAAAGAACCAGAGCTCATGACCGCAAACACAATTAGGTCAGTACAACAAGGTGAGTACACACACATACACACTCACACTCACCCGTATTTGGAAGTGCTCCTGGGAATAAATAATAACAGTGTTATAACGATAGAGTATCTGTGAATAGTCGTCGTAACCTAGTCACAGAAGGGATCAGCTGGGATACAGAATCGTAAATACCAAAAAGATAAGTAAATTCCTAATTGAATTTCTATAGAAAACATAACTCAGAGTCTGCAGAAGACATGATGGGCTGCACCACCCACTAGTGTCAGGAAATAGCAGACAAGTTTGTCCTGGTTCAAAAGAGACGGGTTCAAGGGATAAAAATACATGCAATAGAGGAACCATAGTGTAATTAGGAAATAAGGAGGAAATGTTGTGACGCCAAGTAGCCTGGTGAAGCAAGTCTACAAGGTAGACAGGAAATATATTAAGCAAACGTCAATGAGTGACTTAAAAGAGTACAGTCAGAGGACGNCGCCGGCGCCTGGGATCGAACCCAGGACCACAGGATCACAAGTCCAGCGTGCTGTCCACTCGGCCGACCGGCTCCCATGTATGTACATGGTACATTCTCTTGCTGGTAGTGTAACATTATTTGTAAGACTTAATCTACTTGAGGAGGTTGATAATATTAGTAATACCAAGAGATAGAATACCACCTAACAAGTTGATGATAAGAGTTCTGATGGTGTTGGAGTGCAACCTGAATGTAATAGTGGAGAGTATAGGATTCATATTATTATTATTATATGTATATGTATTGTATATGTACTTCGTCCAGTAAATGCATCCCAATTTGCTGGTGTTTGCACTTGTCCCAGTGAGGCTTCCCAGGAAATAGTAAAGAAGGAGAGAGAGAGAGCAAGAAACAGGACCCACTGCTGTGGACAGGGTAAGACGGAAGTGCTAGTAAGACAAAGGGGATTGAGGAGTCATATCCCATAAGGAGAGAGAGGGGAGTCACAGCGGCTCGAGTGGGTGTGTGCACGTGACAACAAGGCTGAGGCTGGAGCTGCATCCCCTAAACGTGTGACGTGAGCCCCTCTCCTAGAGCCTGAAGCGCTGGTGTGATTCCTAGTGGAATATAACACTCTATCGAGTTGTGGCTTGGGTGGTCTGTCAGCGATAACACCACCAAACCACCACCACAACAAATTGGGGGCCTGTCCTGGAGACAGGCCCCCAAATATATATATACATATCAAAACATATGTGTTATAGGTATATATATATATATATGGTGTGTGCACGTGACAACAAGGAGAGTGCTGGAGCCGCATCCCCTAAACGTGTGACGTTGAGCCCCTCTCCTAGAGCCTGAAGCGCCTGGTGTGATCTCCTAGTGGAATATAAGCACTCTATCGAGTTTGGTTGGGTGGTCTGTCAGCGATAACACCACCCACACCACCACGCAACAAATTGGGGGCCTGTGTCCGGGAGAGTGAACTGACACACCCACACCCTGTCCAAGAGTGGATTTGTACACCCTTGTTGAAATAGATAAACTGTGTGACCGCAGGTGTATATTCTCTCTCTTGGGAAGACTCACAGGACAAGATGGATAAGGTGCAAGCATTTGGAATCAGGCAAGCATGAGGACTTGGAAGGTTGCACGAGGGATCAATTAAAACAGATAGCAGAAAAGTGTGGCATCAGGTTGAAAGCATCTAAAGTGGCTGGGATGAAGGATGAGATCCTTAGGCAGTTAAGAGCCAAAAGCGAAGCGCAGAGCTAGGAGCCCAGATAGGAGCTGAAAGTGGAAAGGAGGATGATGAGCAGGATGAAGTGAGAGCCAGGATCGAGTAGGAGCAGCAAGAGTAGCCGCAATAGCAGGAGTAGCCGGAATAGGAGCTTGGAGAGATTCCAGTTAGAGCTCCAGATGCAGCAACAACGAGAGGACAAGGAGAGACAGTTCCAGCTGGAAAAGATGAAATTAGAACTCCAGATGAAAAATGAGCCGAGAAAACCAGAAAAGGGAACTGGAGTTGGAACAGGAAGTAGAAAAAGAGGAAACCAGGATGGAAGTAGACAGAGAAAGCAAGACTAGAGGTGGAAAAAGAAAAAGAGAGAACAAAACAAATGCAAATAGAAGCGAATAGAACCTTGGCTGAGCAAAGGATCGAACATGGTGCCAGAGAGCACCACCCAGGTATCACACCCACCAGATGTTAGGGTTAGGGAGAAGGACATTCCTTGTTTGTTCCTGAAGAGGCAGAGAGCTTTTTCGAGCACTTTGAAAAGGTGGCCAGCATCAAGGAGTGGCCACAGGAGGAATGGGCCCAGCTGGTCCAGTTAAGATTGACGGTGCAGCCGGAGGCTTACACCCAACTGTCACTAGAAGAGTGCCAGGATTATGCCACAGTAAAGAGCAGCATATTGCGCTCGTTCCAGTTAACCCAGAAGCTTATAGGAGCGTTTTCAGAGAGATGATCAAAGTTGGAGCATGTACGTTTGCTGAGACAGCAAGGGATCTGGAAAGACGATTCCAGAAGTGGATTGAGGCTGCTGGAGTTGGATCTTACGCTGACCTGAAGCAATTGATGGTCATGGAGAAGTTCTTGGAGATGATGCATCCGAGACAAAGTTCAAGATCCAAGAAGCAGGGATAAAGGAGGTGAGGATGCCGCGGATAGGGCGGATATGATTACGGAAGCATATAAGAGCTTGAGGGAGAACAGAGTGAAGGATGAGGTGAGACGCAGCAATGGCAGATCCAGTGGAGCCTGGGGAGGAAGAAATTACGAAAGACCCAGAAGAGTCTAGGGTGAGAAGAATTTTGATAAATGGGCGGATAAACGTAAGTACCCTAAAACTCAGAAGAGTGGTCGCGCACTTCGTCTGAAAGTGAAGATGAAGGAGCTAAATGAGAAACAAATCATTATCCAGGAAATCAAGAGTCCAGTAAAGCCCCACAGAGTGCAGGTAGTGTACCTGGCCCGAGGAACTCTCATGCGAGTGGACAGAGTCAGAACCACTCTGGTACATACAGGAGAGACTTTTCCCAGGTGAGGTGTTACAACTGTAACGGATTGGGTCACGTTATGCGAGATTGTCGGCAGGGCAAGAGAGTTGTGACCCTGGCCATGTGTGACCCCCGAAGTAAATATACTAATGTGTTCCGAGACAAACCACAGAAGATAAACTTAGTGAACGAGAGGTATAGGCCGTTCATGAGCAAAGGTTGGATCAGTATAGGAGGCCAACCTGAGGTAGAAGTTGGTATCTTAAGAGATACCGGAGCTAATCAGAGCTTGGTTGCGAGAAGCCTGATTGGGAATGATCGACGGTTAGCTGGCAGGAGAAAGATGAAAGTATATGGGTTATTGTCTGAGAGTGACATGCCCGTTTGTACTGTCCAGCTAAGGTCGGAATATGTTTCGGAGGAGGTGATGTTGGGAGTGTGCCCCGACATACCTGTTCCAGGAGTCCAAGTGATCCTGGGGGATGACTTGTGCGGGACAAAGGTGTTGCCAAGAGTCATAGCGGAGACTGTGCCAGAGGAGTGCCCAGAAGGCCACGGCATGGGTGGGACACCTGAGAGTGTGAACCTGACTGGCATCCGAGGAGATGAGTCAGGAGACCGCCAAGCCATTGAGTATCCTGTCTCGGTAGTGATGAAGACAGAGGTGGCCGACGAGTAAGACGCTGGAGAAGATGAGACAGTGTCTATTCAGCCGGAAGAAGATATCGACGTAGATATAGCGTGGCTGTTTGATGAAGGTCCAGCTCAGGAGGATGAAGTCTCAGTGAGGCCAAAAGTGAAGATGGCCCAGCCAAAGAAAAATCATGAGAAGAGAGCGAACCTGAGTAGACCCCAGCCTGCTGAAATTAAGGGTCGGAAGGTGAATGCAACTGTGCTGAGCAGAAATGAGGAAGGATGTGGACATACTGAGGACGGGAGTAGAGCGTCAAGTTGTCCACGAGCACAGAGGCATTTGGATAGTAGAGTTAAGTTGTTTGAGATGTCAGGAGTTGACATGTTTCACAGAAAACGCGGAGGAGAGATAGTGAAGAAGAGTAATAGCCAAGAAAATGGAAGGAGAAGAGACAGTATGTGTGGAGAGATGCTTACGAGTACTCTAGGAGAGGTAAAGCAACATGCACGATCAAGTGCTGTTGGATGAAGTACAAGGCTCGGAGAAACTTTTAGGGAACAAAGAAGAGTTGAAGGAGAAGAAATGGAGTTGTATAGAGGCGAGAAGTGTGAGAAGAGGATGATGATACAAGCATGGAGGAGTAAAAGAAAGCCGAGGACTCGATGGAAGTCAAACAGGATGAGGTCTCGGATAAATGAGGAGACGAAAGTGAGGATCGTCGGTGAAGACGAAGGAGTGAAGTATGATGGCAGGAGACGAAAGTATAATGGCAGTAGATGGAAGTGTGAAGACGACAGAGGAGGTACAGACAGTAGATGTCTGACTCTGAACGTGAAGAGAAGACAAGGAAACGGAGGGTGGAAACAATAGGTAGAGTTGACCGATGGAGAGCAGGCGTCCAAGGAGGACAGCCTAGCCAAGAGGTGTCAGAGAAGTCAAATCGTTTGCGAGAAGATCATGTTTCTGGCGAGTTGTGAGCCAGATGTTGCAAGGTGCAACGAACTAAGTTTAGACTCCTAAGGGAGTACGTAAGCAGATTAACCAGTCGAACCAATCGGTTGGGGAACGAGACAGTGTGGTGGCAGATGTATTATCCCGAGCTTTGCCACTGGAATAACTCTGAAAAATAAGGGGAGGGGAGTGTTATGATCTCAGCCTGCAGGAGAAACGAGTCTCCCCCTTGAGAGTTATTCAGCAAGCCTGACCTAACTGGAAGGTCCAGGAATCATAGAGGCGATAATACATAGGTAAGATAGTTTGGTCGATTTAAATAAAAATTTGAGATTATGGGCAATGAACAAGAAAACAGATAAATGACTGGTTAGGAGATGTGGACAAGTGGCTGGAGGCGTGAGGCTCGCTTGGGAGGGCCTTGACCTCACTTGAGGCCAGACATCGTAGGGGGAGGACGCGCTTCGTTGTGCTCCAGTCAGATGGAGACCCCTAGCGATATTATCTCCAAGAGAAGAGAAGGTGCAGACGTTCCAGCTGTGGAGTCGAGCTGAGGGCGTGTGGTCTCAAGTCCTGGACAGCGAGGAGAGAGTATTTAAGCCGCCCAGTGACAGTTTTGTGTGCTGTGGGAAGCGCCCTGGTCAGACGTTGTCAGAGGGAGGAGCGCCCTCGACCAAATAATCTGTGGTAAGCACGGTTTAAACCAGTTCATAGTGATTAGTTGTAATTGGTCGTGTGCCCAGCGACAGTAGCAATGTTTATTGTCAAGTTAAACATGTTTTGGTAAGGCAGAAAGCCTAAAATAAGAGAGTGAAGTGGGAGGAACATGGAGCGACATCTGTCTCCTCTGAGCGCTGGCAGGCAACTGAGGGCGCCCGGCTCCTGACGGCAGAAGCCCCTCCCGGAGTGAGTGAGGCCCGCCAGGCGAGGTGGCGCATGGACCCGCCCCGACGGGGGAGTCCACTCTCACTATCTGTAGAAGACAAATAGAGGTTGGAGGCAAAGATATTGTGTGATAAATTTTGTTTATGTGTTAAAGGGAAAACAATTTATTGGAATGCAAATGGGTTGCAGGTTTGTCTTTGGGGAAGAAGTTGCTGAGGACTTCGAAGCCAGCACAGAGGGAGTAGTTGATGAGACTCCAAGGCAGTGGAGGAGAGGACCCCGAGCTGTGAGGAGAAGCAGTGAGGAGGAGTGTCACGTGCTTCTGCAGAGGTGGTGAAGTACCACAGTTATTCGAGGAAACTTTATGGTGCAGCAGTCAGGAGAGCTGTGGATGACCCTAGTGGGGAGTAGAGAAGCGCCATAATTGTTCAAGGAAACTTCATGGTAGCAGCCTGGAGGAGCTGCAGAGGATCTTGGTGGTTAAGCCCTGAGGAACCTGAAGTTGTCAGGGTAGTGAAATAGTTCTAAATGATCACTTGTATGGAGGTGAGAGTGTTTGTCATTAGCGTGAACGACGCAATGAGAGGTGAGTGATCGTTTGCCATTTATGTGCCACGAAGTTTATACTGAAGTTTTGAGTTACAGACGTAGGCAGGAATACCTACAGATATATATATGTATTCTAAGACTGATAGAATGATCGATTGATTCGTTGAGTGACACGGATCATGTATACTGATACATACATGTATGTTATTGCATTCATATGCTGATTTACCTTGTACATGTTTATAGGTACATATACATGTGTACATTCTCTTGCTGGTAGTGTAACATTATTTTGTAAGACTTAATCTACTTGAGGAGGTTGATAATATTAGGTAATACCAAGAGATAGGATACCACCTAACAAGTTGATGATAAGAGTTCTGATGGTGTTGGAGTGCAACCTGAATGTAATAGTGTAGAGTATAGGATTCATTATTATTATTATATGTATGCATGTATTGTATATGTACTTCGTCCAGTAAATGCATCCCAATTTGCTGGTGTTTGCACTTGTCCCAGTGAGGCTTCCCAGGAAATAGTAAAGAAGAAGAGAGAGAGAGCAAGAAACAGGAACCACTGCTGTGGACAGGGTAAGACGGAAGTCTAGTAAGACAAAGGGGATTGAGGAGTCATATCCCATAAGGAGAGAGTGGGGAGTCACAGCGGCTCGAGTGGGTGTGTGCACGTGGCAACAAGGCTGAGTGCTGGAGCCGCATCCCCTAAACGTGTGACGTTGAGCCCCTCTCCTAGAGCCTGAAGCGCCTGGTGTGATCTCCTAGTGGAATATAAGCACTCTATCGAGTTGTGGCTTGGGTGGTCTGTCAGCGATAACACCACCCAAACCACCACCGCAACAACAGGAATTCGTACAACTGGTTATAAATACTAAAAAAGAGATAAGGAAAGCAAAAAGAAACTTTGAAGTTCGTATAGCAGAGCAAGCAAAGACAAATCCTAAAGGGTTTTTCCAGTTATACCGGACAAAGATTAGGGAAAGGATAGGTCCATTAAAAACTGAGACAGGTCAAATAGCAGATAATGATGAAGAGATGAGTAGTATTTTTAATAAATATTTTATATCTGTATTTACTAAAGAGGAACTTAACAATATGCCTTCAGCCGAACAAGTCTATGTGGGTGGGGACGAGGACAGGTTGACTAGTTTAGCAGTTACCAGGGAGGACGTAATTAAACAAATAGTTAAACTCAAACCAAACAAATCTCCAGGGCCGGATGAAGTGTTTGCCAGGGTGCTTAAAGAATGCAAAGAGGAGCTTTCCGAGCCACTGTCTACCATATTTAATAAATCAATAGAGTCAGGCAGAGTGCCAGAGTTATGGAAAGTTGCTAATGTGATACCAATTTTTAAGAAAGGAGATAGATCACTTGCGTCAAACTTTCGACCAATTAGCCTAACGTCTATTGTGGGAAAGTTACTCGAATCGATAATTGCAAATAAAATTCGTCTTCATCTTGAAAAACATAAATTAATAAATGAGTCGCAACATGGTTTTACAAATGGCCGTTCATGTTTAACAAATTTGCTATCTTTTTATTCCAGCATAGTTGAGGCAGTTGATAGTGGTAAGGATTGTGATGTTGTGTACCTTGACTTTAGCAAAGCTTTTGATACAGTGCCACATGAAAGACTGATTAAAAAAATAGAGGCTCATGGTATTGGGGATGCTATATTAAGTTGGACTAGGGCATGGCTATTCCAAAGGAAACAGAGAGTTAGTATAAATGGGGTTAAGTCAGAGTGGGAAAATGTTGTATGTGGAGTGCCTCAGGGCTCTGTCCTGGGACCTCTGTTGTTTATAATATATATCAATGATTTAGATTCAGGTTTGAGTAGCAACATTAGCAAATTTGCCGATGATACAAAAAACGGCAGGGAAATTAACACGGAAGAAGACTCACTATCACTTCAAGTTGATCTAAATAGGGTTTTGAAATGGTCAAAGGATTGGCAGATGCAGTTTAATGCTGATAAATGTAAAGTTTTGAGGCTAGGTAATGATGATAGAGTTACAAGATACGAGCTAGATGGTGTTGAGATTGCGAAGTCGAATTGCGAAAGGGATCTGGGAGTTATGATAAGTAAGAATTTAAAACAAAAGGATCAATGCATGAATGTTCGTAATAAGGCAAATAGGACACTGGGCTTTATTAATCGAAGCGTTAGTAACAAGACACCTGGTGTGGTTCTTCAGCTATATCTTGCTCTGGTTAGGCCCCATTTAGATTATGCAGTTCAGTTTTGGTCGCCGTACTATAGAATGGATATAAATTCACTTGAACGTGTGCAGCATAGGATGACTAAGTTAATTCCCCAAATTAGAAATCTTTCATATGAAGAAAGATTAACTAAGCTTATCAGTCAGTCAGGTGCTGTCACAGTGAGAGGTTGTGTTAGCTGGAGCTCCGATTGTAGTAATATTATTACAGCAATAATGGAAGGATTAGTGAAGGAACTGGTCAATCTAGTTGGAGATCTGAGGACAGAGCTGGATTAACTACGGGAGGAGGTACGTTTGCTGAAGCAACATCAGGAAGAAAGAAAGGAGGCCTTTGTTGAGACCAGTATTAAGAAGTCCTCGTCTTGGTAAGTTGTGAAAGACAGGGGTCTTAAGAAGACCTTGGCAAAACCGACAACAAATAGCCTACACCTAAGGACTTTTACGCATTTGATGTGTTAGAGGACGAGCGTCCTCTAACACATTACACATCCTCAGCATTAAACTGCAGATGCAGTTTAATGCTGATAAATGTAAAGTTCTGAGGCTAGGTAATGATGATAGAGTTACAAGATACGAGCTAGATGGTGTTGAGATTGCGAAGTCGGATTGCGAAAGGGATCTGGGAGTTATAATTAGTAAGAATTTAAAACAAAAGTATCAATGCATGAATGTTCGTATTAAGGCAAATCGGACACTCGGATTTATTAATCGCAGCGTTAGTAACAAGACACCTGGTGTGGTTCTCAAGCTATATCTTGCTCTTGTTAGGCCCCATTTAGATTATGCAGTTCAGTTTTGGTCGCCATATTATAGAATGGATATAAATTCACTTGAACGTGTCCAGCGTAGGATGACAAAGTTAATTCCCCAAATTAGAAATCTTTCATATTCTTTCGTTAGAATATGAGTTAGTATAGTGAGTTAGTATAGTTAGAGTTAGTCCAAGGTACCCTGAGGGCTAACATGGAGTTAGGTAAGGAGATGCAACCAGAGACTGGCAACTCAAATAGAGGAGGCTAATAAAGAACTAGAAAAGTATAAAGAAGAAATAAAAGAGACATATGCGCAAGTTGTAAAAGAGAAAGAGACGGTTAAGTAAGTGTGTTTGGAAGTCAAAACCAGAAATAACAAACAAGAAGCGGATCTTAGGCAAGCAATTAGGAAAGAACTGTTTACCAACAGTAAACTGGTACAAAACACTGCAGATAGAGGTAAGTCCATAATAATTTTTGGATGTTTAGAGAAGGAAATTTCCTCTATGGTGGACAGAGCAGCAGAAGAGATGAAAGTCATTGACAAAATAGTAGGATTAGGAGAAGGCCTAAATTCAAAGGAGCCTGTCAGTGATTTTAGGAGGATAGGAAAATATGAGAAAGAGAGGAACTGCCCCTTAAGGGTGACGTTTAATGGAGTGAAGTATATGACAGAAGTGCTTCGGAATACCAGAAAATTGCAATGTGATGAAAATGGCAAACATTGGTCAATAAGACAAGACCTCACAGAGGAGGACAGAGAAAAGCTGAAAATGAACCTCATTGAAGCAAAATGTCTAAATGGGGATAAAAATGAAGAAGAAAGGAATTCATTTTTCTGCAAAGTGTCAGGGATCTACTGGGAAGCTTGTGAAATGGTACATAAAGACAAAGCAACAAAATCATTAAAGGAAGGGGTGTAAAGAAAAAAGGGAAGGGAAACATGTTCCTGAAAATAGTAAATATCAATATAGATGGAGTGAGATCGAAAATATTGGAGTTGAAGGATATAATTCAGCTCAAAGTCCCAGTTATTGTCATATTAACAGAAACGAAACTTGAAGAAAATATTTTAAATGAGGTCGTATTCCCAAGGGGCTACTCAGTTTGGAGACGTGATAGGACAACTAGGAAGGGAGGAGGAGTGACTGTGCTAGTGAAAGAACACCTGAAGGTAAGTGCGTTAATAGTTGAAAACCCTCGAGATATTGACATAATGGCAGTGCAGATCTGGATTCAAGATGATAAGCTGATAATTTTAAATGCCTGCGCCCAACCAGCAAACAACACATTGACGAAAGAAGAACTGGATGATAAACGAGAAGGCCTCATAATGGTCACGAGAGCTGACCATAAGAGAGAGACCATGAGAGCTATTATGGTAAGAGCTGACCAAGAAAAATCCCAATTGTTGGTACTGGGGGACTTCAACTTTAAGGCAATAGACTGGGAGGCCTACGAGGCAAGAACAGAGAACATTTGGACAGGCAGATTTGTAAACCTCATCTTGGAGACATTCATGTATCAACACGCCAAGCAGGCCACAAGAATGAGGGAAGGGGATGTTCCGTCAATACTGGATCTAGTATTCACCAGGAAAGAAGAAGTGGTATTTGACATCCAGTACCTTCCTCCCTTGGGAAAGGATGATCACGTCCTCTTGGACATTAAATACGCTCTGTGATATAATCTAGTAGAAAATGGGGACATTAAAACAGTTGTTAAACTCGATTTCATGAGAAGACGCTATGGGGAACTAAGATTTTTTTTCATGGGTATAATTGGACAGACTTGATGCTAGGTAAGGAAGTAAATGAGACGTATGCCATATTTTACAAAATATATGATGAAGGTACACAAACATTCATACCAAAACAGTGATGCAGACCTATGAAACAAGGTTGGTTCAACAGAAATTGCGAGAGAGCCAGAGATCAAAAGACACAAGCATGGAATTTATAGGAAGAGGACAAACCCCCCAAACATACCAGCAATACAAAGATGCGAGAAACAACTACACGTCAGTAAGGAGAGAGGCAGATAGGAACTTTGAGAACAGAATAGCAGACAAATGTAAATCTGATTCAGGCCGTTTCCACAAATTCCTTAATAGCAAGCTGCAGATATAGGATAATATTCAGAGGTTGAAAATGGGTGACAGATACACGGAAAATGAAAAAGAAATATGTGAAATATTAAATGAAAAGTTCCAAAGTGTGTTTGTACAAAATGAGATCTTCAGGGAACCAGACACAGTAAGAATTCCAAAGAACAACGTAGAGCACATAGAAGTGTCTAGTGACGAAGTGAAACAAATGCTCTTGGAGCTAACTAAGAACAAAGCAGTTGGCCCAGATAGAGTTTCACCATGGGGTTCTGAGAGAATGTGCAGGTTGAGCTCAGCATACCACTTTGGCTGATTTTCAGACAGCCCTGCGTACAGAATTCGTAGAAGATGTGTGGAAAAAGGCTAACATAGTTCCAATCTACAAAAGTGGAAGCAGGGAAGACCCACCTCAATTATAGACCTGTATCATTGACAAGTGTAATTGTCAAAATATTGGAAAA
>WNGS01165503.1:11937483-11956492 GCA_020271785.1 Procambarus virginalis | reverse complement strand
TACAGGATGCTGCAGGCTGTCCAGGGAGACTGGAGGATGCTGCAGGCTGTCCCTGGTGACTGGAGGATGCTGCAGGCTGTCCTGGTGACTGGAGGATGCTGCAGGCTGTCCTGGGAGACTGGAGGATGCTGCAGGCTGTCCTGGGAGACTGGAGGATGCTGCAGGCTGTCCTGGGAGACTGGAGGAAGCTGCAGGCTGTCCCTGGTGACTGGAGGATGCTGCAGGCTGTCCCTGGTGACTGGAGGATGCTGCAGGCTGTCCTGGGAGACTGGAGGATGCTGCAGGCTGTCCCTGGTGACTGGAGGATGCTGCAGGCTGTCCCTGGTGACTGGAGGATGCTGCAGGCTGTCCTGGGAGACTGGAGGATGCTGCAGGCTGCCCTGGTGACTGGAGAATGCTGCAGGCTGTCCTGGGAGACTGGAGATGCTGCAGGCTGTCCCTGGTGACTGGAGGATGCTGCAGGCTGTCCTGGTGACTGGAGGATGCTGCAGGCTGTCCTGGGAGACTGGAGGATGCTGCAGGCTGTCCCTGGTGACTGGAGAATGCTGCAGGCTGTCCTGGAGACTGGAGGATGCTGCAGGCTGTCCCTGGTGACTGGAGGATGCTGCAGGCTGTCCCTGGTGACTGGAGGATGCTGCAGGCTGTCCTGGGAGACTGGAGGATGCTGCAGGCTGTCCCTGGTGACTGGAGGATGCTGCAGGCTGTCCCTGGTGACTGGAGGATGCTGCAGGCTGTCCCTGGTGACTGGAGGATGCTGCAGGCTGTCCTGGGAGACTGGAGAATGCTGCAGGCTGTCCCTGGTGACTGGAGGATGCTGCAGGCTGTCCTGGGAGACTGGAGGATGCTGCAGGCTGTCCTGGGAGACTGGAGGATGCTGCAGGCTGCCCTGGTGACTGGAGGATGCTGCAGGCTGTCCCTGGTGACTGGAGGATGCTGCAGGCTGTCCCTGGTGACTGGAGGATGCTGCAGGCTGTCCTGGGAGACTGGAGAATGCTGCAGGCTGTCCCTGGTGACTGGAGGATGCTGCAGGCTGTCCTGGTGACTGGAGGATGCTGCAGGCTGTCCTGGGAGACTGGAGAATGCTGCAGGCTGTCCCTGGTGACTGGAGGATGCTGCAGGCTGTCCTGGAGACTGGAGAATGCTGCAGGCTGTCCCTGGTGACTGGAGAATGCTGCAGGCTGTCCTGGTGACTGGAGGATGCTGCAGGCTGTCCTGGGAGACTGGAGAATGCTGCAGGCTGTCCCTGGTGACTGGAGGATGCTGCAGGCTGTCCTGGAGACTGGAGGATGCTGCAGGCTGTCCTGGGAGACTGGAGAATGCTGCAGGCTGTCCTGGGAGACTGGAGGATGCTGCAGGCTGTCCCTGGTGACTGGAGGATGCTGCAGGCTGTCCCTGGTGACTGGAGAATGCTGCAGGCTGTCCTGGAAGACTGGAGAATGCTGCAGGCTGTCCTGGGAGACTGGAGAATGCTGCAGGCTGTCCTTGGAGACTGGAGGATGCTGCAGGCTGTCCCTGGTGACTGGAGGATGCTGCAGGCTGTCCCTGGTGACTGGAGAATGCTGCAGGCTGTCCTGGGAGACTGGAGGATGCTGCAGGCTGTCCTGGTGACTGGAGGATGCTGCAGGCTGTCCCTGTGACTGGAGAATGCTGCAGGCTGTCCTGGGAGACTGGAGGATGCTGCAGGCTGTCCTGGGAGACGAGAATGCTGCAGGCTGTCCTGGGAGACTGGAGAATGCTGCAGGCTGTCCCTGGTGACTGGAGGATGCTGCAGGCTGTCCCTGGTGACTGGAGAATGCTGCAGGCTGTCCTGGGAGACTGGAGGATGCTGCAGGCTGTCCTGGGAGACTGGAGGATGCTGCAAGCTGGCCCTGGTGACTGGAGGATGCTGCAGGCTGTCCCTGGAGACTGGAGAATGCTGCAGGCTGTCCTGGTGACTGGAGGATGCTGCAGGCTGTCCTGGGAGACTGGAGAATGCTGCAGGCTGTCCCTGGTGACTAGAGGATGCTGCAGGCTGTCCTGGGAGACTGGAGAATGCTGCAGGCTGTCCTGGGAGACTGGAGAATGCTGCAGGCTGTCCCTGGTGACTGGAGGATGCTGCAGGCTGTCCCTGGAGACTGGAGAATGCTGCAGGCTGTCCTGGGAGACTGGAGAATGATGCAGGCTGTCCTGGAGACTGGAGAATGATGCAGGCTGTCCCTGGTGACTGGAGGATGCTGCAGGCTGTCCCTGGAGACTGGAGAATGCTGCAGGCTGTCCCTGGTGACTGGAGGATGCTGCAGGCTGTCCCTGGTGACTGGAGGATGCTGCAGGCTGTCCTGGGAGACTGGAGAATGCTGCAGGCTGTCCCTGGTGACTGGAGAATGCTGCAGGCTGTCCCTGGTGACTGGAGGATGCTGCAGGCTGTCCTGGGAGACTGGAGAATGCTGCAGGCTGTCCCTGGTGACTGGAGAATGCTACAGGCTGTCCCTGGAGACTGGAGAATGCTGCAGGCTGTCCCTGGTGACTGGAGGATGCTGCAGGCTGTCCTGGTGACTGGAGGATGCTGCAGGCTGTCCCTGGAGACTGGAGAATGCTGCAGGCTGTCCCTGGAGACTGGAGAATGCTGCAGGCTGTCCCTGGAGACTGGAGAATGCTGCAGGCTGTCCCTGGTGACTAGAGGATGCTGCAGGCTGTCCTGGGAGACTGGAGAATGCTGCAGGCTGTCCCTGGTGACTGGAGGATGATGCAGGCTGTCCCTGGTGACTAGAGGATGCTGCAGGCTGTCCCTGGTGACTGGAGAATGCTGCAGGCTGTCCTGGGAGACTGGAGGATGGTGCAGGCTGTTCTGGGAGACTGGAGGATGCTGCAGGCTGTCCCTGGAGACTGGAGGATGCTGCAGGCTGTCCCTGGTGACTGGAGGATGCTGCAGGCTGTCCCTGGTGACTGGAGGATGCTGCAGGCTGTCCCTGGTGACTGGAGGATGCTGCAGGCTGTCCCTGGAGACTGGAGAATGCTGCAGGCTGTCCTGGGAGACTGGATAATGCTACAGGCTGTCCCTGGAGACTGGAGAATGCTGCAGGCTGTTCCTGGTGACTGGAGAATGCTGCAGGCTGTCCCTGGAGACTGGAGAATGCTGCAGGCTGTCCCTGGTGACTGGAGGATGCTGCAGGCTGTCCCTGGTGACTGGAGGATGCTGCAGGCTGTCCAGGGAGACTGGAGAATGCTGCAGGCTGTCCCTGGTGACTGGAGGATGCTGCAGGCTGTCCCTGGTGACTGGAGGATGCTGCAGGCTGTCCTGGGAGACTGGAGGAGGTGCAGGCTGGCCCTGGTGGTGAGTGCAGGATGCTACAGGTTGTCTCCCACAGGCTGTAGAAGGCTGGCATCATATCATGTCCTGTACCCCATAAACGGGTACATAAGCCTCCAGTACTGACCATCCTGAGGTAGTGATGCCTCGCAGAAAGGACCACATAGGCTGGTGTCTCGTCTAGAGGCTTGAACTCGGGCACGTACTGGGAGTATACCTTGTAACCATATGCTGGACCAAATGTCTCCTCCCAGGCGCCCTGTGTTAGTATTATAAGTATTATTGTCCGCAAATATTTCTGACTAAACCGCATTTTAGAAAATTTAGAAACGATGACCATCTTCTTGAGAGGTTATCTTGAGATGATTTCGGGGCTTTTTAGTGTCCCCGCGGCCCGGTCCTCGACCAGGCCTCCACCCCCAGGAAGCAGCCCGTGACAGCTGACTAACACCCAGGTACCTATTTTACTGCTAGGTAACAGGGGCATAGGGTGAAAGAAACTCTGCCCATTGTTTCTCGCCGGCGTCTGGGATCGAACCCAGGACCACAGGATCACAAGTCCAGCGTGCTGTCCGCTCGGCCGACCGGCTCCGGGTTCGTACTATCCTCCTGAAGGGCGAATTACCTATCCTAAGCAGTTGGCCCACACCAGATGGTCCCTGCCTCATCCCTGTGGCCATTCGTCCCTGTCTTGAAGCTGGCTGCCTTGAAGCTGCCTGTCTTGAACCTGCCTGTCTTGAAGCTGGCTGCCTTGAACCTGCCTGTCTTGAACCTGCCTGTCTTGAAGCTGGCTGCCTTGAACCTGCCTGTCTTGAACCTGCCTGTCTTGAAGCTGGCTGCCTTGAAGTTGCCTGTCTTGACCCTGCCTGTCTTGAAGCTGGCTGCCTTGAAGCTGCCTGTCTTGAAGCTGGCTGTCTTGAAGCTGGCTGCCTTGAAGCTGCCTCTCTTGAACCTGCCTGTCTTGAAGCTGGCTGCCTTGAAGCTGCCTGTCTTGAACCTGCCTGTCTTGAACCTGCCTGTCTTGAAGCTGGCTGTCTTGAACCTGCCTGTCTTGAAGCTGGCTGCCTTGAAGCTGCCTGTCTTGAACCTGCCTGTCTTGAACCTGCCTGTCTTGAAGCTGGCCGTCTTGAAGCTGGCTGCCTTGAAGCTGCCTGTCTTGAACCTGCCTGTCTTGAAGCTGCCTGTCTTGAAGCTGCCTGTCTTGAACCTGCCTGTCTTGAAGCTGCCTGTCTTGAACCTGCCTGTCTTGAACCTGCCTGTCTTGAACCTGCCTGTCTTGAAGCTGCCTGTCTTGAACCTGCCTGTCTTGAAGCTGGCTGTCTTGAACCTGCCTGTCTTGAAGCTGCCTGTCTTGAACCTGCCTGTCTTGAAGCTGGCTGCCTTGAACCTGCCTGTCTTGAACCTGCCTGTCTTGAAGCTGGCTGTCTTGAACCTGCCTGTCTTGAAGCTGGCTGCCTTGAAGCTGGCTACCTTGAACCTGCCTGTCTTGAACCTGCCTGTCTTGAACCTGCCTGTCTTGAACCTGCCTGTCTTGAACCTGTCTGTCTTGAACCTGCCTGTCTTGAAGCTGGCTGCCTTGAACCTGCCTGTCTTGAACCTGCCTGTCTTGAACCTGCCTGTCTTGAACCTGCCTGTCTTGAACCTGCCTGTCTTGAACCTGCCTGTCTTGAAGCTGGCTGTCTTGAAGCTGGCTGTCTTGAACCTGCCTGTCTTGAACCTGCCTGTCTTGAAGCTGGCTGTCTTGAACCTGCCTGTCTTGAAGCTGGCTGTCTTGAACCTGCCTGTCTTGAAGCTGGCTGTCTTGAACCTGCCTGTCTTGAAGCTGGCTGCCTTGAACCTGCCTGTCTTGAAGCTGGCTGCCTTGAACCTGCCTGTCTTGAAGCTGGCTGCCTTGAACCTGCCTGTCTTGAAGCTGGCTGCCTTGAACCTGCCTGTCTTGAACCTGCCTGTCTTGAACCTGCCTGTCTTGAACCTGCCTGCCTTGAAGCTGGCTGTCTTGAACCTGCCTGTCTTGAAGCTGCCTGTCTTGAACCTGCCTGTCTTGAAGCTGGCTGCCTTGAACCTGCCTGTCTTGAAGCTGGCTGCCTTGAACCTGCCTGTCTTGAACCTGCCTGTCTTGAAGCTGGCTGCCTTGAACCTGCCTGTCTTGAACCTGCCTGTCTTGAACCTGCCTGTCTTGAACCTGCCTGTCTTGAACCTACCTGTCTTGAACCTGCCTGTCTTGAACCTGCCTGTCTTGAACCTGCCTGTCTTGAAGCTGGCTGTCTTGAAGCTGGCTGTCTTGAACCTGCCTGTCTTGAACCTGCCTGTCTTGAACCTGCCTGTCTTGAACCTGCCTGTCTTGAACCTGCCTGTCTTGAACCTGCCTGTCTTGAACCTGCCTGTCTTGAACCTGCCTGTCTTGAACCTGCCTGTCTTGAACCTGCCTGTCTTGAAGCTGGCTGCCTTGAAGCTGGCTACCTTGAACCTGCCTGTCTTGAACCTGCCTGTCTTGAACCTGCCTGTCTTGAACCTGCCTGTCTTGAACCTGTCTGTCTTGAACCTGCCTGTCTTGAAGCTGGCTGCCTTGAACCTGCCTGTCTTGAACCTGCCTGTCTTGAACCTGCCTGTCTTGAACCTGCCTGTCTTGAAGCTGGCTGTCTTGAACCTGCCTGTCTTGAACCTGCCTGTCTTGAAGCTGGCTGTCTTGAAGCTGGCTGTCTTGAACCTGCCTGTCTTGAACCTGCCTGTCTTGAAGCTGGCTGTCTTGAACCTGCCTGTCTTGAAGCTGGCTGTCTTGAACCTGCCTGTCTTGAAGCTGGCTGTCTTGAACCTGCCTGTCTTGAAGCTGGCTGCCTTGAACCTGCCTGTCTTGAAGCTGGCTGCCTTGAACCTGCCTGTCTTGAAGCTGGCTGCCTTGAACCTGCCTGTCTTGAAGCTGGCTGCCTTGAACCTGCCTGTCTTGAACCTGCCTGTCTTGAACCTGCCTGTCTTGAAGCTGGCTGTCTTGAACCTGCCTGTCTTGAAGCTGCCTGTCTTGAACCTGCCTGTCTTGAAGCTGGCTGCCTTGAACCTGCCTGTCTTGAAGCTGGCTGCCTTGAACCTGCCTGTCTTGAACCTGCCTGTCTTGAAGCTGGCTGCCTTGAACCTGCCTGTCTTGAACCTGCCTGTCTTGAACCTGCCTGTCTTGAACCTGCCTGTCTTGAACCTACCTGTCTTGAACCTGCCTGTCTTGAACCTGCCTGTCTTGAACCTGCCTGTCTTGAAGCTGGCTGTCTTGAAGCTGGCTGTCTTGAACCTGCCTGTCTTGAACCTGCCTGTCTTGAACCTGCCTGTCTTGAACCTGCCTGTCTTGAACCTGCCTGTCTTGAACCTGCCTGTCTTGAACCTGCCTGTCTTGAACCTGCCTGTCTTGAACCTGCCTGTCTTGAACCTGCCTGTCTTGAAGCTGGCTGTCTTGAACCTGCCTGTCTTGAAGCTGCCTGTCTTGAACCTGCCTGTCTTGAACCTGCCTGTCTTGAACCTGCCTGTCTTGAAGCTGGAATATGTTCAGGAGAATATGCTGAAGGATGATGTTCAGGGCCAGAGAGTGGCAGTTTCACCGGCAAGCTTGCACAGTCATAGTTGCAGATTACTGTGCACTGTGCACCTGCAAGATGGCCGGGTCCGTCTAATTACCACAAGCTACCACAGGCTACGCAGGCTTCAGAAAGCTTCCTGGCAATACGTTAGTAATGAATATATATGATATGTTAGGTTAGGCTGACGTAACCTAACCTAACCTAACCTATCCTAACCTATCCTAACCTAACCTAACCTAACCTAACCTAACCAAACAAACCTAACCTAACCTAACCGAAGCTTGGATCGTCGACTTGATTTGGCGTCACCAGCTTTTTATTTTCGTCTAATTTCTTTATAAAAGATACTTTTTCAGAAACTCATCCTGTGAGTGACACACCGCCATAGTGACAGTATTGGGCAGCGTCACTCATCCTGTGAGTGGACACACCGCCATAGTGACAGTATTGGGCAGCGCCACTCATCCTGTGAGTGGACACACCGCCATAGTGACAGTATTGGGCAGCGTCACTCATCCTGTGAGTGGACACACCGCCATAGTGACAGTATTGGGCAGCGCCACTCATCCTGTGAGTGGACACACCGCCATAGTGACAGTATTGGGCAGCGCCACTCATCCTGTGAGTGGACACACCGCCATAGTGACAGTATTGGGCAGCGCCACTCATCCTGTGAGTGGACACACCGCCATAGTGACAGTATTGGGCAGCGTCACTCATCCTGTGAGTGGACACACCGCCATAGTGACAGTATTGGGCAGCGTCACTCATCCTGTGAGTGGACACACCGCCATAGTGACAGTATTGGGCAGCGCCACTCATCCTGTGAGTGGACACACCGCCATAGTGACAGTATTGGGCAGCGCCACTCATCCTGTGAGTGGACACACCGCCATAGTGACAGTATTGGGCAGCGTCACTCATCCTGTGAGTGGACACACCGCCATAGTGACAGTATTGGGCAGCGCCACTCATCCTGTGAGTGGACACACCGCCATAGTGACAGTATTGGGCAGCGTCACTCATCCTGTGAGTGGACACACCGCCATAGTGACAGTATTGGGCAGCGCCACTCATCCTGTGAGTGGACACACCGCCATAGTGACAGTATTGGGCAGCGCACTCATCCTGTGAGTGGACACACCGCCATAGTGACAGTATTGGGCAGCGTCACTCATCCTGTGAGTGGACACACCGCCATAGTGACAGTATTGGGCAGCGCACTCATCCTGTGAGTGGACACACCGCCATAGTGACAGTATTGGGCAGCGCCACTCATCCTGTGAGTGGACACACCGCCATAGTGACAGTATTGGGCAGCGCCACTCATCCTGTGAGTGGACACACCGCCATAGTGACAGTATTGGGCAGCGCCACTCATCCTGTGAGTGGACACACCGCCATAGTGACAGTATTGGGCAGCGCCACTCATCCTGTGAGTGGACACACCGCCATAGTGACAGTATTGGGCAGCGCCACTCATCCTGTGAGTGGACACACCGCCATAGTGACAGTATTGGGCAGCGTCCACTCATCCTGTGAGTGGACACACCGCCATAGTGACAGTATTGGGCAGCGCCACTCATCCTGTGAGTGGACACACCGCCATAGTGACAGTATTGGGCAGCGCCACTCATCCTGTGAGTGGACACACCGCCATAGTGACAGTATTGGCAGCGTCACTCATCCTGTGAGTGGACACACCGCCATAGTGACAGTATTGGGCAGCGCCACTCATCCTGTGAGTGGACACACCGCCATAGTGACAGTATTGGGCAGCGTCACTCATCCTGTGAGTGGACACACCGCCATAGTGACAGTATTGGGCAGCGCCACTCATCCTGTGAGTGGACACACCGCCATAGTGACAGTATTGGGCAGCGTCACTCATCCTGTGAGTGGACACACCGCCATAGTGACAGTATTGGGCAGCGTCACTCATCCTGTGAGTGGACACACCGCCATAGTGACAGTATTGGGCAGCGCCACTCATCCTGTGAGTGGACACACCGCCATAGTGACAGTATTGGGCAGCGCCACTCATCCTGTGAGTGGACACACCGCCATAGTGACAGTATTGGGCAGCGTCCACTCATCCTGTGAGTGGACACACCGCCATAGTGACAGTATTGGGCAGCGCCACTCATCCTGTGAGTGGACACACACCGCCATAGTGACAGTATTGGGCAGCGCCACTCATCCTGTGAGTGGACACACCGCCATAGTGACAGTATTGGGCAGCGCCACTCATCCTGTGAGTGGACACACCGCCATAGTGACAGTATTGGGCAGCGCCACTCATCCTGTGAGTGGACACACCGCCATAGTAGCGTGTACAACACTCCCCAATAGAGAAAACCCGCTGGGTTGTTCATCCTGTCACTTGTACCCAGACACCAGGGTTGACCACTCTCATACCATCACCTCACAATACCGAAACTGAAGACTCCTCCATATGGTCACCCATCCAGTTTTTGGGCCAGACTCGACGGTGCTTTAACGGATGAGTGAGGTGCACATCATCCTTTGACCTACTTACACGCTTCTCTCTCTCCCTCGCACATTGTCTGGTTGGGTCGTGTTCCCACCCACAGTCTCCCTCCTGTCCCACCACAGGTCTCCTGTCCCACCCACAGGTCCCCTGTCCCACCACCACGTCCCCCGTCCCACCCACCGTCCCCCGACCCACCCACACGTCCCCGACCCACCCACACACCCCCCGACCCACCCACACGTCCCCCGACCCACCCACACGTCCCCCCGACCCACCCCACGCCCCCCCGACCCACCCACACGCCCCCCCGACCCACCCACACGCCCCCCGACCCACCCCAACGTCCCCCGACCCACCCACACGTCCCCCGACCCACCCACAGGCCCCCGACCCACCCACACGTCCCCGACCCCCACAGGTCCCCCGACCCACCCACACGCCCCCCGACCCCCCACAGGCCCCCCGACCCACCCACACTCCCCCCGACCCACCCACAGGCCCCCCGACCCACCCACACGTCCCCCGACCCACCCCACGCCCCCCGACCCACCCACACCCCCCCCCCGACCCACCCACACGCCCCCCGACCCACCCACACGCCCCCCGACCCACCCACACGCCCCCCCGACCCACCCACACGCCCCCGACCCACCCACACCCCCCGACCCACCCACCGCCCCCCCCACCACACCCACACGCCCCCCGACCCACCCACACGCCCCCGACCCACCCACACGCCCCCCGACCCACCACACGCCCCCCGACCCACCCCACGCCCCCGACCCACCCACACTCCCCCGACCCACCCCACTCCCCCCGACCCACCCACATCCCCCCGACCCACCCACACGTTCCCCGACCCACCCCACGTCCCCGACCCACCCACACTCCCCCCGACCCACCCACACGCCCCCCGACACCCCCCACACGCCCCCCGACCCACCCACACGCCCCCCCCGACCCACCCACACGCCCCCCGACCCACCCGTCTGGGAAAGGTGAGCGCCACAGTAGCAGGAAATAGCAAAGAGGCAGAATGAGTGTCTCAAGGTAAGAGATTACTCAGGAGGAAGGATAGAGGGAGAGGGACAGGAGAGGGGACAGGGGAGGGACGGGAAGGGACGCAGCTGTGGCTCTAGGGACGACGCCCCCTGAGGGCGCTGTTCTCTCAGTACCAGAAAAGGTATTTACGACAAGGAAAAAAAGAAAGAGGGTGGGGGGGGGGGGCTAAGAGGCTGACGACACATACCGGTTTCCCTCTGCTAAGTGGTACTGGGGGGGGGGGGAGGCTACGCTCCGGCTACAGTCCACATGTGCCACCACACATGTGACTAGATAGTCACATTTGGCACCACAACATGTGACTAGATAGTCACATGTGGCCACCACACATGTGACTAGATAGTCACATGTGGCCACCACACATGTGACTAGATAGTCACATGTGGCCACCACACATGTCACTAGATAGTCATATGTGGCCACCACACATGTGACTAGATAGTCACATGTGGCCACCACACATGTCACTAGATAGTCATATGTGGCCACCACACATGTACTAGATAGTCATATGTGGCCACCACACATGTCACTAGATAGTCATATGTGGCCACCACACATGTCACTAGACAGTCACATCTGACCACCACACATGTCACTAGACAGTCACATCTGACCACCACACATGTCACTAGACAGTCACATGTGGCCACCACACATGTCACTAGACAGTCACATGTGGCCACCACACATGTCACTAGACAGTCACATGTGGCCACACACACGTGACTGGAGACTGGGCCCACATATTTCTCATCATTATATGTATATTGATCATAAAACCAGTTAACCAGTTTGTACAGTCCAAACCTGTGACTGGAGGTCCACCTTGACGTGGTACAGTCAGGAGAGTATGCAACGCTAGCCACCATACATACTGCCTTGTGGTGCCCAATGATGGTGTCCACGACAAGTGCTCACCTAATAGAGTGAAGGCAGTCTTGTGCTGGCCACTCACACTAGCGGGGATTTGACAGCTGAGTGGACAGCGCTTCGGATTCGTAGTCCTGAGGTTCCGGGTTCGATCCCCAGTGGAGGCGGAGACAAATGGGAAAATGTTTCTTTCCCTGAATGCACCTGTTCATCTAGCAGTAATAGGTAACCTGGGAGTTAGACAGCTGCAATGGGATGTTTCCTGGGGTGTGTAACAAAAAAAGGAGGCCTGGTCGAGGACCGGGCCGCGAGGACGAAGCCCCCGAAATAATCTCAAGATAACCACGATAACCTTAAGATAACCAGAATGAGTCAAGATTAGCGACGGGTCTGCTTGCGTGGTCATATACCTTGTTCATAACTGGATAGATGACGGAGACGCTCCACCATTCCTGAGAGTGATACTGCTCAAGATGGCCAGTAACATGTGCTTCTTGTAAGGTTTTGCAATCGCTACTGTCGAGAAGATGCAATGAAATGCATCTTAGGGTTGCAAGTTCCTTGGCTTCCTTACGCGTTAGGTTAAGCACGTGGATTTCCGTTATCATTCAAGTGTCAAATTTGATGTTGAGAGTTATGCAGCCTAGTCTGAGCCTCACCTGCGTTTTACCTGCCACAGATATCACGGGTCTGCCCCGGGAGGAAATTATTGCAAGGGTGTAATTAATGACTCTCGTGCTACATAGATCAAGCAACTAGTACCAGATAGGTTGCGCTATTCTACGCTAGTGAGGACAATGGTGTTTGGGCGGGACCAGGCAGCGAGGGAGCCACTCAGGGACCTCAGAGCGGCGCCGCAGGGTCAATGTGATCATGTTTTAAATGAAAGCAAATCCGACTCCCTTCTTCAGGACATGTCCATTAAAAGCATTCCACAGAGGTGTGTTTGTGGTGGCGCGCGAACACAGAGAGGCAGGGAGCACAGACGGCTCTGTGTGCCCTTGCTGGCATCTCTTTCCTGCACTGTCTCATCTCTTGACGGCTGAACACATCTTCCAAAGCTCTTGACAGCTTCAGCATCTCCCACCAAACGGACAAGTTTAAAAAAAAACGGAATTTGGCAGCAGGACATATATATATATATTGGACTAGATTAAAGAGTGTCAAGAAAACGGTGAGTAACAGTGAGAGGGATGAGTGTCCACTCATCTTGTGAGTGGACACACCGCCATAGTGACAGTATTGGGCAGCGCCACTCATCTTGTGAGTGGACACACCGCCATAGTGACAGTATTGGGCAGCGCCCCTCATCCGTGAGTGGACACCCGCCATAGTGACAGTATTGGCAGCGTCACTCATCCTGTGAGTGGATATACCGCCATAGTGACATTATTGGGCAGCGTCACTCATCCTGTGAGTGGATATACCGCCATAGTGACAGTATTGGGCAGCGTCAATCATCCTGTGAGTGGACACACCGCCATAGTGACAGTATTGGGCAGCGCCACTCATCCTGTGAGTGGACACACCGCCATAGTGACAGTATTGCAGCGGCCACTCATCCTGTGAGTGGACACCCGCCATAGTGACAGTATTGGGCAGCGTCACTCATCCTGTGAGTGGACACACCGCCATAGTGACAGTATTGGGCAGCGTCACTCATCCTGTGAGTGGACACACCGCCATAGTGACAGTATTGGGCAGCGCCACTCATCCTGTGAGTGGACACACCGCCATAGTGACAGTATTGGGCAGCGTCACTCATCCTGTGAGTGAACACACCGCCATAGTGACAGTATTGGGCAGCGTCACTCATCCTGTGAGTGGACACACCGCCATAGTGACAGTATTGGGCAGCGTCACTCATCCTGTGAGTGGACACACCGCCATAGCAGCATGTACAACACTCCCCAATAGGAAGAAAATCCGCTGGGTTGTTCATCCTGTCACTTGTACCCAGACACAGCCGGGGATCCACCTCACTGTCTCAAGTGATGAGACTGTCAAACAAGGGATTATTAACCTCTAACGACCCTTTAAGTTTACTTACAAAGCTGGAAAACCCTTAAGAACAGTGTTTTCCTAACTCTGTATATTGTTTAGTATTCTACACAATTCTAATGTCTCTTAGATTGACATTCTAGCATTTAGTGGCCCAGACGGCGTCCGCTCGCTACTGTGAGGTCACCTTGAGGTGTTTTCGGGGCTTAGCGTCCCCGCGGCCCGGTCGTCGACCTGGGCCAGATTCACAAAAGTACTTACACAAGCACTTACGAGCCTGTACATCTTTTCTCAATCTTTGTCGGCTTTGTTTACAATTATTAAACAGTTAATGAGCTCCGAAGCACCAGGAGGCTGTTTATAACAACAACAACAGTTGAATGGCAAGTTTTCATGCTTGTAAACTGTTTAATAAATGTAACCAAAGCCGTCAAAGATTGAGGAAAGGTGTATACGTTCGTAAGTACTTGCGTAAGTGCTTTCGTGAATCTGACCCCAGGCCTCCTCGTTGCAAATTCTGCAATTTCCTTCAGCTGTTGTTTCCATCACAAGTGTTGATGGATATTGAAAGCCAAGAGGCAGCATGGGGCCAAATGTAAATACTGTACAGACCAGGGTGGTCTATTTTCAAGAAATGCTGGCCTGGGCACTTTTAATTTGCGTCAAGAAGTTGACTGGGATTGGCTAATCCATAGCGGTTATTGTTAATTGCCTTGAGACATACATCTAGGCAAGTGTATTCCAGTTTAATTGTGTGCTTAGTTATTGTGTGCTTAGTTAATTTTGTGCTCAGTTAATTTTGTGCTCAGTTAATTCTGTGCTCAGTTAATTCTGTGCTCAGTTAATTCTGTGCTCAGTTAATTTTGTGCTCAGTTAATTCTGTGCTCAGTTAATTCTGTGCTCAGTTAATTCTGTGCTCAGTTAATTCTGTGCTCAGTTAATTCTGTGCTCAGTAATTCTGTGCTCAGTTAATTCTGTGCTCAGTTAATTCTGTGCTCAGTTAATTCGATTGGTTGTGCTCTGAAGGTATGCTTCTTTTGACTGAGTAGTTTCTTTGAATATATTCTGTGAGACATAGAGAACATGCCTCTATGTCTCCCCCACCCCTCCCCCCACACCTCACCCCACCCCCCACCCCAGTATAACCAAAGTAGAAAAAATATGAAATTATACTTATCGACCGAATTATCAAAACGTTGAACGAATCGATGACCAATGTCAGTATATGGAAGCCAGAGGTTGTGATATAAGTAATTAAGTACAGAACTCCACAAGTGGGAGCTGACAGAAGGTCCCCCCCCCCAAGTGTAGTGTCCTGGGTGTACTACACAGTCACTCCAGTGGGTGTTACAGTACACAGACCAGTACCCTTTACTGCCACACACTCGACCTTCCAGTACTCATCCCGAGGTCGACAGTGTTGGAGGACGACCCAGTTAATACCTGCTCGAGTGTGGAAAAAATTAAGTTGAAGATTGTGAGACTTGGTGAGGGAGGAGAAGGCAGCGGGTGAGGGAGGAGAAGGCACCGGGTGAGGGAGAGGAGGAGGGAGTGCCAGGCGGGAACACTGGCACCGGAAGTGGTCCAGCGGGCACTCTGTGGGCGGTGTGTCACGCCACCCCGCCCACACACACGCTCCTATTGTGCTGGGAGGGGCAGACACCCACACAGCCTCACCCCAGACACCCACAGCCTCACCCAGACACCTACAGCCTCACCCAGACACTCACAGCCTCACCCAGACACTCACAGCCTCACCCAGACACTCACAGCCTCACCCAGACACCCACAGCATCACCCAGACACCCACAGCCTCACCAAGACACTCACAGCCTCACCCAGACACTCACAGCCTCACCCAGACACTCACAGCCTCACCCAGACACCCACAGCCTCACCCAGACACCCACAGCCTCACCCAGACACCCACAGCCACACCCAGACACCCACAGCCTCACCCAGACACCCACAGCCTCACCCAGACACCCACAGCCTCAACCAGACACCCACAGCCTCACCCAGACCCACAGCCACACCCAGACACCCACAGCCTCACCCAGACACCCACAGCCTCACCCAGACACCCACAGCCTCACCCAGACACTCACAGCCTCACCCCAGACACCCACAGCCTCACCCAGACACCCACAGCCTCACCCAGACACCCACAGCCACACCCAGACACCACAGCCTCACCCAGACACCCACAGCCTCACCCAGACACCCACAGCCTCAACCAGACACCCACAGCCTCACCCAGACACCCACAGCCACACCAGACACCCACAGCCTCACCCAGACACCCACAGCCTCACCCAGACACCCACAGCCTCACCCCAGACACTCACAGCCACACCCAGACACTCACAGCCTCACCCAGACACCCACAGCCTCATATAATCATATTAATCGGTCGTATTAATCTTCGTATATATGGTTGTGAGTTATATAGCTAATTGCCCAGTTTAAAGGCATTATATGGCCCAGCTCTCTATATTAATCCCTTATTATGTTTGTAACTCATCTTCAGTGTACTTGAATAAATATCTTGAATTATCTTACCTAATGCTTCTGTTCACCTGGCGGTTAATAGGTGCCCGGGAGAGAGGCAACTGTTGTGGCATGGCATCCTTGTGGGGGGGATGCCATCAAGCATTGACTCTTGGATCCCGCCTAATGTGTGTGTGTGTATATTTACAGGCTTCCTGTCCCCAACAGAACTGCATTCTCGTGGTGTAGTGGTAAGACACTTGCCTCGCGTTCCACGAGCGCTTTGGCTTGGGTTCGAATCCTGGCCGGGGAGGATTGACCAGGCACCAATCTTTAACTGCAGCCTCTGTTCACCCAACAGTAAAATGGGTACATGATTGTTAAACGACTCTTCCCAGGGTTCGTATCCCAGGGAACAGAAGATTAAGGACTTGCCCGGAACACTACGCGTACTACTGGCTGTACAAGAATGTAACAACTCTTATATATATATATATATATATATATATATATATATATATATATATATATATATATATATATATGTATATATATATATATATATATATATATATATATATATATATATATGTCGTACCTAGTAGCCAGAACGCACTTCTCAGCCTACTATGCAAGGCGCGATTTGCCTAATAAGCCAAGTTTTCATGAATTAATTGTTTTTCGACTACCTAACTACCTAACCTAACCTAACCTAACTTTTTCTGCTACCTAACCTAACCTAACCTATAAAGAGAGGTTAGGTTAGGTTAGGTAGGGTTGGTTAGGTTCGGTCATATATCTACGTTAATTTTAACTTCAATAAAAAAAAAATTGGCATCATACATAATGAAAAAGGTAGATTTATCATTTCATAAGAAAAAAATTAGAGAAAATATATTAATTCAGGAAAACTTGGCTTATTAGGCAAATCGGGCCTTGCATAGTAGGCTGAGAAGTGCGTTCTGGCTACTAGGTACGACATATATATATATATGTGTGTGTGTGTAAATGTTCGTTTGTTCAAAATCACTAACCTCCGAAAGTTCTTCACCGATTGCTTTGAAATTTTCACACAACGTTCCATTCACATCTGAGCGGGTTTTTATATGCATACTATATAGATGTCACTATAGGCAACCTTTCAATATAGATGTCACGTCTGCGACGAGTAAAAACTTCTTTAAAAAAAAAACTGTTTTTCATGTGATGGTGATCTTCGAATCCTCTTTACCGATTCCTTTGAAATTTCGACACACCGTTGCATTTGAATAGGCACATCTTTTTATATACCTACTATATACATGCCTCACCTGTGACAGGAAAAACACGTTTCTTTTTAAAACAGCGCCATCTGTTGGACGTAAGAGCAACGCACGCTGTAATCTCCGAAAGTTCTTCACAAATTGCTTTGAAATTTTGACACAACATTCCATCGAATACGCGCGTCTTTTATATACCTACTATATCGATGCCACACATGTGACAGGTAAAAACAGTTTTTTTTTTTTTGGTAAACAGCGCTATCTGTTGCACGTAGTAGCAACACATGCTAGACTAATTATTTTACGATTCCATTTCAGTGTTTCTGATTGCATTGATAAATTGAATTTTTTATAGATTTCAATTTTTTTCATTTTTATTTAACTATTTGTGTGACATTGCGTTGGAATTGAGCTGTGTTGTTTACCATACCGTTCATTTTGTGAGTATATTTTTTTCATTGTTTTTCATTTCTTTTTTTTAACTTTTTTTTATATTTCAGTGATGGGAACATCAGATCATTTGATGTTCCCAATTTTCTGATGGGAACATCAAATCATTTGGGAATGTATTGGACGATGGAGTAGGAATTGATTTGGAGGACGAGGGAATGGTGGAGTGGGGGATGGTGGGGAGGACTGGGAGAAAGGGAAAGGTTGCTGTGGCTCTGGCCCGGTACATCTAGTACAAAAAAAAATAACAAATAATTAAAAAAGATGGAAAATGAAGAGTTTTCTTTAGTGTGCCTCGCGACACAACTTTCCTTCTTCACACGGCTCTGGCGCCCTCGCCGTTTTCTTTCAATGCCGTAAGCGTAAACTCTTGTAAATATTGGCCACGCATTTAACCCAACAATAATTATTTGGTTAAATTTGATATATATACATTGTATATATATTGTACAGAAAATCTCCTTTCATATAGATCGCGGGTGGAAGGATTGGAAACATCCTCCACGACCCCCCCCCTCACCCCAGTCATCCTCCACGACCCCCCCCCTCACCCCAGTCATCCTCCACGACCCCCCCTCACCCCAGCATCCTCCACGACCCCCCCCCTCACCCCAGTCATCCTCCACGACCCCCCCTCACCCCAGTCATCCTCCACGACCCCCCCTCACCCCAGTCATCCTCCACGACCCCCCCCTCACCCCAGTCATCTCCACGACCCCCCCCCACCGCTCCTCCACGACCCCCCCCACCTCACCCAGTCATCCTCACGACCCCGCCCTCACCCCAGTCATCCTCCACGACCCCACGGCCCTCACCCCCAGTCATCCTCCACGACCCCCGCCCTCACCCCAGTCATCCTCACACGACCCCCGCCCTCTCCCCAGTCATCCTCCACGACCCCCGCCCTCCCCAGTCTCCTCCACGCCCCCGCCCTCACCCCAGTCATCCTCCACGACCCCCGCCCTCACCCCAGTCATCCTCCACGACCCCCCCGCCTCACCCCAGTCATCCTCCACGACCCCCGCCCTCACCCCAGTCATCCTCCACGACCCCCGCCCTCACCCAGTCATCCTCCACGACCCCCGCCCTCACCCCAGTCATCTCCACGCACCCCCGCCCTCACCCCAGTCATCCTCCACGACCCCCGCCCTCACCCCAGTCATCCTCCACGACCCCCCCCCCCCCACCAGTGTGGGGGAGCAAGAAACTTTACCAGTCCTTACGGTCCACTCTAGCTTGTTATAAAGCTAGATCAAGTTATAATCACGTAAAGTTAAATACGATATCCAATTGTACGACACTAGACAAATCCCATAACTAAAAATGAGATTTTCAGATTACTGACAAGAGACCGATATAATTGCCCATTGCACATACGACCTTTTATGACAAATTTGGTGATCATTCTACAACTTAGAACCTTTACATTAGAGAACTTCCACCACAATGTCAATAGAGATTACAGAGAACGCTTTAGGGGGAACTATCACTGATCTATGCAGACAATGAGCCACAACGGGTGAAGATGTTG
>WNGS01165503.1:11919037-11936483 GCA_020271785.1 Procambarus virginalis | reverse complement strand
GAGCGTAGATATTATCGTGAAGCAGATGCGAACCCGGGCCGGCAGGTGGAGCAACTGGGAAGCCTCCTCCCCAGCCAGCCAGCACCCCGTGGAACATGTGCCCATGGGCAACGGTATACTGACCTGACACCGGCTTGTCCCCGGCCCTCATGCCCACAGTAGTGCGTGATGGGCTGGTGTCTATGGAGTGGGTGCTTCGCCCACAGTAAGGGGCACAAGCGTGGGCGGCCGACGACGCAATGTGACCCCCGCCCACCACAGCCACACCCCAAGAGGACGCCAACGAAAAGGTAATGACGCAGTCGGACAGACCGCAACCTTGCCAGTGAGAAGGTAGCCGATGTCTGTTTTTGTTGACTGACTCACTTGTTGGTTTTTTTAAGTGGTCGGAAGGAAAAGTCGATTGGGGAGCGAAACATCTCCACTCTGGTGGATATATAACAGCGGTCTTCTCACCTTGCATTTACGTAGCTGATATGATTACGTCTCACAGTTCAACTTTCACTACCAACATCTTACAACTCTCATTTCTGGAAATGTAAAGTGTCATTGTTTTTATTTCCACTACGTCACTGTCAGCAATTTATTATATCCGTTTCTACTGTATCGCCCGGCTCGCTATATTGATCTGGTCGTATATAAGGAACAAATATAGTCTATATTACTCAAATCCGACACGACTGTTCGCCGAAGCTTGTTTTCACATTGTCAAAACCGTATATATATATTTAGCTGTGGATGCATTAGCTTAGGCTGTATTAAAAACACTTAGTGGGTCAGGATAGGCAAGATTATATCTGAAAATCTGTTGGCGAACCGCCTCGTGTAGCTGAGACTTGTATCACTGCCAACTCCCTCGAACGATCAACCTGTCCATTCATGCCGTGCTGGCAAGGGTCAGACACTACAATATTGTCTTAAGAGTCAGCTACTGGGAACAAAAAGCTCCAAGTAGCACGGGCTATGGTGAGCCCGTAGACACTATACAAGCACAAGGGCGGCCACCTCGATCACGTGCTAAACGCCTTAGACCTTTAAGCTACTTGGCAAGTCTGAAATAAGTGATCAAATTGGAATCCAAACCTCAATTATCAGTAATAGCTTAAATATATATATAAATTTGTAGCTAAACTCGTACGTCACCAGTGTTTAGTATAAATAATGACATTTGTTCCTACGCAAGAGAAGTAATTACCAAAAGAAAGCGCCAAGCAGAGGAGGCCAGAGGAGGAGGATATTCTTCCCAGGCCAGAGGAGGAGGATATTCTTCCCAGGCCAGAGGAGGATATTTTTCCCAGGCCAGAGGAGGAGGATATTCTTCCCATTCCAGAGGAGGAGGATATTCTTCCCAGGCCAGAGGAGGAGGATATTCTTCCAGGCCAGAGGAGGAGGATATTCTTCCCAGGCCAGAGGAGGATATTCTTCCCAGGCCAGAGGAGGATATTCTTCCCAGGCCGGAGGAGGAGGATATTCTTCCCAGGCCAGAGGAGGAGGATATTCTTCCCAGGCCAGAGGAGGATGATATTCTTCCCAGGCCGGAGGAGGATGATATTCTTCCCAGGCCAAGAGGAGGAGGATATTCTTCCCAGGCCAGAGGAGGAGGATATTCTTCCCAGGCCAGAGGAGGAGGATATTCTTCCCAGGCCGGAGGAGGATATTCTTCCCAGGCCAGAGGAGGATGATATTCTTCCCAGGCCAGAGGAGGATGATATTCTTCCCAGGCCAAGAGGAGGAGGATATTCTTCCCAGGCCAGAGGAGGAGGATATTCTTCCCAGGCCAGAGGAGGAGGATATTCTTCCCAGGCCAGAGGAGGAGGATATTCTTCCCAGGCCAGAGGAGGAGGATATTCTTCCCAGGCCAGAGGAGGAGGAGGATATTCTTCCCAGGCCAGAGGAGGATATTCTTCCCAGGCCAGAGGAGGATATTCTTCCCAGGCGCCAGAGGGATAAACAATTAAAATCCCCCGCGACAAATATTTAACTCTTCACAGAGTTGTAACAAATTTCTCATTACTCAGCACCATCCGTATACTAGATTAGGCTACACATTTATTGATAGTATACAAATTAAAGTGTTAAATCGCACCATTTATAATGTAAATTATTGACATTTATCACGCCCGTAAAACAAACTGGACGCTAATTGACCTTGGCCATTACAACTAGTAATTATCTCCTACGCCACTGACCCGCAAACAACCTTGATTGTGTGACCTAAAGCAATTAGTCATTTCAATTTGATTAAATACCTAAAAACCTCGTAACATACAAAGAAAGTCCACCGTTTATGTTATAGTTATTACTTTATCGTTTGAGAAAAGGCGACGGAAATACAAAGCGATGCGGGCAATAGGACACCAGTGAAGGTACACACGAGGAACACCGTCAAAACCCTCCCTGTCTGGCGGAGCCCCGGAGGGTGACTGGCTGACGTCTCCTGGTATGGCTGCTGGCTTCGCGCGCCCGCACGCTTACCAACCCCACTTCAATACATAATACACATTTCCTTTATTAACCCCACTGGATATACAAATATTATATATAGATAAAGTCCATATATGCAAATACCCCACATCTCGTTTACTAAATCCTTCTCTGATGTGAACATAGAGCGAGATATAGTATACAGAATAGTGTCATGCTCCCACCACTTGGCAACAATGATGGCGGTGCCCGGCTGCCATACAAACATATCGTACGGACATCGTATGGTTATCTGCAGGGGAGAGTGGTGGTCGACACACACTGAAGGGCTCAGTGTCTCTCTGACTGTCGCTATATCCAGACATGACCAGGCTCGTGGCCCCCACCTCGTCTGGCGCACCTCATAGTTGGACGGGTTCCTTTATAATGTATGGGGCTGTATTCACCTATTTGTACTTGCAGAAACGAGCTGTTAGCTCCTGGAACCCCGCCTTTCTAACCGGCGGGTGTTTAACTATTTTCCTCTATCATATCTACTACACACACACACACACACACACACACACACACACACACACACACACACACACACACACACACACACACACACACACTCACTCACTCACTCACTCACTCACTCACTCACTCACTCACTCTCTCTCTCTCTCTCTCTCTCTCTCTCTCTCTCTCTCTCTCTCTCTCTCTCTCTCTCTCTCTCTGTCTTTAGACATTAGGCCAAGGAAACTGCCCATTTGTTTCTACCTCGGCCCGGAATCGAACTCGGATCCGTGGACTGCGAATTCCAAAGATATTCCCCTCCCCCCCCCTCAATTATATTTATTATGCACCCCATACTAGAGCACAAGTGGTTGGGCACCATTCCTTTCCACCGTCCCATCCCAAATCTTTATCCTGACCTCTTCCAAGTGCTATATAGTCGTAAAGGCTTGGCGCTTTTCCCTGATAATTAAAAAAAATTACCCTTTGTATAAGAAAAACCGCACAATTAACTTAATTGCACTTAATTGTAATTAACGCCTTTGTTCCATGATACAACAAAACCTTAACCCAAGGAAGGGAAAATATAATTGATATACACAAAGATAACTTTTATATACAATTATGGCCCACTGAAAGTCTTTCCAGTAAATAAACAATTAAAGCTACAAAAACCATGACTATCATGAGATGAAATCAGTGTTAAAATGTAATTTAAATTCTTATTAAATCTATCATAATTACAAAGAAAATTAATATTGAAAGAATTTAACTTTTTAATTAAGAGTTCCGAAGGCAATAGTGCTAATGTACCTACCTTGAGGCTACCTTGAGGTGCTTCCAGGGCTTAGAGTCCCCGCGGCCCGGTCCTCGACCAGGCCTCCTCGTTGCTGGACTGGTCAACGAGGCTGTTGGACGTGACTGCTCGCAGCCTGACGTATGAATCACAGCCAGGTTGATCAGGTCGCCTTTGGCATGAGCACAAAAAACAAATGCCCTAATTTAGGCGGTTCTTACCTTAATCAATGGTGCATCAAAACTTGGATATGTTCAACGAAGCTAAAGTATGTTGACCAGACCACACACTAGAAAGTGAAGGGACGACGACGTTTCGGTCCGTCCTGGACCATTCTCAAGTCGATTGTCAATTCTCAATCGACTTGAATGGTCCAGGACGGACCGAAACGTCGTCGTCCCTTCACCTTCTAGTGTGTGGTCTGGTCAACATGTTCAACGAAGATTGTGCGTTGAACCCGTTTAGGATAATAGGTATCTTCGGAGGTGAGTCTTGGTGATATAGAGAGACTACAGTCGTTTCTTATCCGTACTTCCAAGAACGTCTCGGGTGTTGCTAAGCGAACCACCACACCACTATTGACCTACAACTTAGTTAGTTAGTTCATTTATTATGCACCCCATACCCATCTTGTGGGCCTACAACTACCAGTTAGCTTTTCAAGATTGGAAGGAGGTCGTAAGGCCAATCGTTACTATACTAAATAAATGAATTACTTTTATTTCCAATCCTTCCACCCGCGATCTATATGAAAGGAGATTTTCTGTACAATATATATACAATGTATATATCAAATTTAACCAAATAATAATTGTTGGGTTAAATGCGTGGCCAATATTTACAAGAGTTTACGCTTACATCATTGAAAGAAAACGGCGAGGGCGCCAGAGCCGTGTGAAGAAAGAAAGTTGTGTCGTGAGGCACACTAAAGAAAACTCTTCATTTTCCATCTTTTAATTATTTTTTATTTTTGTACTAGATGTACCCGGCCAGAGCCACAGCAACCTTTCCCTTTCTCCCAGTCCTTCCCACCATCCCCTACTCCACCATTCCCTCGTCCTCCAAATCAATTCCTACTCCCTCGTCCAATACATTCCCAAATGATTTGATGTTCCCATCAGAACAGTCACCCGTGGTGTAGTGTTTAGTCTCCGTGGTGTAGTGGTAAGACACTCGCCTGGCGTTCCGCGAGCGCTATGTCATGGGTTCGTATCCTGGCCGGGGAGGATTTACTGGGCGCAATTCCTTAACTGTAGCCTCTGTTTAACGCAACAGTAAAATGTGTACTTGGATGAAAAAACGATTCTTCGCGGCGGGGATCGTATTCCAGGGACCTGCCCGAAACGCTACGCGTACTAGTGGCTGTACAAGAATGTAACAACTCTTGTATATATCTCAAAAAAAAAAAAAAAAAAAAAAAAAAAAAAAAAAAAAAAAAAATTGGGAACATCAAATGATCTGATGTTCCCATCACTGAAATATAAAAAAAAAGTTAAAAAAAGAAATGAAAAACAATGAAAAAAAATATACTCACAAAATGAACGGTATGGTAAACAACACAGCTCAATTCCAACGCAATGTCACACAAAATAGTTAAATAAAAATGAAAATAAATTGAAATCTATAAAAATTCAATTTATCAATGCAATCAGAAACACTGAAATGGAATCGTAAAATAATTAGTATAGCATGTGTTGCTACTACGTGCAACAGATAGCGCTGTTTACCAAAAAAAAAAAAAAACTGTTTTTTACCTGTCACATGTGTGGCATCGATATAGTAGGTATATAAAAAGACGCGCGTATTCGATGGAATGTTGTGTCAAAATTTCAAAGCAATTTGTGAAGAACTTTCGGAGATTACAGCGTGCGTTGCTCTTACGTCCAACAGATGGCGCTGTTTTAAAAAGAAACGTGTTTTTCCTGTCACAGGTGAGGCATGTATATAGTAGGTATATAAAAAGATGTGCCTATTCAAATGCAACGGTGTGTCAAAACTTCAAAGGAATCGGTAAAGAGGATTCGAAGGTCACCATCACATGAAAAACACAGTTTTTTTTTTTTAAAGAAGTTTTTACTCGTCGCAGACGTGACATCTATATTGAAAGGTTGCCTATAGTGACATCTATATAGTATGCATATAAAAACCCGCTCAGATGTGAATGGAACGTTGTGTGAAAATTTCAAAGCAATCGGTGAAGAACTTTCGGAGGTTAGTGATTTTGAACAAACGAACATTTACATTTATATATATATATATATATATATATATATATATATATATATATATATATATATATATATATATATAAGAGTTGTTACATTCTTGTACAGCCAGTAGTACGCGTAGTGTTCCGGGCAAGTCCTTAATCTTCTGTTCCCTGGGATACGAACCCTGGGAAGAGTCGTTTAACAACCATGTACCCATTTTACTGTTGGGTGAACAGAGGCTGCAGTTAAAGATTGGTGCCTGGTCAATCCTCCCCGGCCAGGATTCGAACCCAAGCCAAAGCGCTCGTGGAACGCGAGGCAAGTGTCTTACCACTACACCACGAGGAATGCAGTTCTGTTGGGGACAGGAAGCCTGTAAATATACACACACACATTAGGCGGGATCCAAGAGTCAATGCTTGATGGCATCCCCCCCACAAGGATGCCATGCCACAACAGTTGCCTCTCTCCCGGGCACCTATTAACCGCCAGGTGAACAGAAGCATTAGGTAAGATAATTCAAGATATTTATTCAAGTACACTGAAGATGAGTTACAAACATAATAAGGGATTAATATAGAGAGCTGGGCCATATAATGCCTTTAAACTGGGCAATTAGCTATATAACTCACAACCATATATACGAAGATTAATACGACCGATTAATATGATTAATATGATTTATGAGGCTGTGGGTGTCTGGGTGTGGCTGTGAGTGTCTGGGTGAGGCTGTGGGTGTCTGGGTGAGGCTGTGGGTGTCTGGGTGAGGCTGTGAGTGTCTGGGTGAGGCTGTGGGTGTCTGGGTGAGGCTGTGGGTGTCTGGGTGAGGCTGTGGTTGTCTGGGTGTGGCTGTGGGTGTCTGGGTGAGGCTGTGGGTGTCTGGGTGAGGCTGTGGGTGTCTGGGTGTGGCTGTGGGTGTCTGGGTGAGGCTGTGGGTGTCTGGGTGAGGCTGTGGGTGTCTGGGTGTGGCTGTGGGTGTCTGGGTGAGGATGTGGGTGTCTGGGTGAGGCTGTGGGTGTCTGGGTGAGGCTGTGGGTGTCTGGGTGATGCTGTGAGTGTCTGGGTGAGGCTGTGGGTGTCTGGGTGAGGCTGTGAGTGTCTGGGTGAGGCTGTGTGTGTCTGGGTGAGGCTGTAGGTGTCTGGGTGAGGCTGTGGGTGTCTGCCCCTCCCAGCACAATAGGAGCGTGTGTGTGGGCGGGGTGGCGTGACACACCGCCCACAGAGTGCCCGCTGGACCACTTCCGGTGCCAGGTGTTCCCGCCTGGCACTCCCTCCTCCTCTCCTCACCCGGTGCCTTCTCCTCCCTCACCCGCTGCCTTCTCCTCCCTCACCAAGTCTCACAATCTTCAACTTAATTTTTTCCACACTCGAGCAGGTATTAACTGGGTCGTCCTCCAACACTGTCGACCTCGGGATGAGTACTGGAAGGTCGAGTGTGTGGCAGTAAAGGGTACTGGTCTGTGTACTGTAACACCCACTGGAGTGGCTGTGTAGTACACCCAGGACACTACACTTGGGGGGGGGACCTTCTGTCAGTTCCCACTTGTGGAGTTCTGTACTTAATTACTTATATCACAACCTCTTGGCTTCCATATACTGACATTGGTCATCGATTCGTTCAACGTTTTGAAAATTCAGTCGATAAGTATAATTTCATATTTTTCCTACTTTGGTTATGCTGGGGTGGGGGGTGGGGTGAGGTTGTGGGGGAGGGGTGGGGGAGACATAGAGGCATGTTCTCTATGTCTCACAGAATATATCCAAAGAAACTACTCAGTCAAAAGAAGCATACCTTCAGAGCACAACCAATCGAATTAACTGAGCACAGAAATAACTGAGCACAGAATTAACTGAGCACAGAATTAACTGAGCACAGAATTAACTGAGCACAAAATTAACTGAGCACGGAATTAACTGAGCACAGAATTAACTGAGCACAAAATTAACTAAGCACACAATTAAACTGGAATACACTTGCCTAGATGTATGTCTCAAGGCAATTAACAATAACCGCTATGGATTAGCCAATCCCAGTCAACTTCTTGACACAAATTAAAAGTGCCCAGGACAGCATTTCTTGAAAATAGACCACCCTGGTCTGTACAGTATTTACATTTGGCCCCATGCTGCCTCTTGGCTTTCAATATCCATCAACACTTGTGATGGAAACAACAGCTGAAGGAAATTGCAGAATTTGCAACGAGGAGGCCTGGGGCCAGATTCACGAAAGCACTTACGCAAGTACTTACGAACGTATACACCTTTCCTCAATCTTTGACGGCTTTGGTTACATTTATTAAACAGTTTACAAGCATGAAAACTTCCCATTCAACTGTTGTTATTGTTATAACAGCCTCCTGGTGCTTCGGAGCTCATTAACTGTTTAATAATTGTAAACAAAGCCGCCAAAGATTGAGAAAAGATGTACAGGCTCGTAAGTGCTTGTGTAAGTACTTTTGTGAATCTGGCCCCAGGTCGACGACCGGGCCGCGGGGACGCTAAGCCCCGAAAACACCTCAAGGTGACCTCACAGTAGCGAGCGGACGCCGTCTGGGCCACTAAATGCTAGAATGTCAATCTAAGAGACATTAGAAATATGTGTAGAATACTAAACATATACAGAGTTAGGAAAACACTGTTCGTAAGGGGTTTCCAGCTTTGTAAGTAACTTAAAGGGTCGTTAGAGGTTAATAATCCCTTGTTTGACAGTCCCATCACTTGAGACAGTGAGGTGGATCCCCGGCTGTGTCTGGGTACAAGTGACAGGATGAACAACCCAGCGGGTTTTCTTCCTATTGGGGAGTGTTGTACATGCTGCTATGGCGGTGTGTCCACTCACAGGATGAGTGGCGCTGTCCAGTACTGTCACTATGGCGGTGTGTCCACTCACAGGATGAGTGGCGCTGTCCAGTACTGTCACTATGGTGGTGTGTCCACTCACAGGATGAGTGACGCTGCCCAATACTGTCACTATGGCGGTGTGTCCACTCACAGGATGGGTGGCGCTGCCCAATACTGTCACTATGGCGGTGTGTCCACTCACAGGATGAGTGGCGCTGCCCAATACTGTCACTATGGCGGTGTGTCCACTCACAGGATGAGTGGCGCTGCCCCATACTGTCACTATGGCGGTGTGTCCACTCACAGGATGAGTGACGCTGCCCAATACTGTCACTATGGTGGTGTGTCCACTCACAGGATGAGTGACGCTGCCCAATACTGTCACTATGGCGGTGTGTCCACTCACAGGATGAGTGACGCTGCCCAATACTGTCACTATGGCGGTGTGTCCACTCACAAGATGAGTGGCGCTGCCCAATACTGTCACTATGGCGGTGTGTCCACTCACAGGATGAGTGGCCCTGCCCAATACTGTCACTGGCGGTGTGTCCACTCACAGGATGAGTGGCCCTGCCAGAACACATGTCAGCCAACGTAACACAGCTGGAACTATGTGTCCCGATCACCTGTGTAACTCACTACCACCATCACCTTTGGTAGAGTTACACATTAACCACATTGATATAATACGCGGACACACAGCACTAGACGCACGAGAGAAGACACATACGAACGGACACATGAAGACGGATACACGGATACGTGAGCGAGGACACATGGAACACCAGAGTCAAGTTTTAATTAAAATATAATGAGCCACTCAGACATCTGGGACTTAATTAAATGTGGGCCACGTTGGCCACCCTCCTCCTTGAGCAGTGGGCCACGTGGCCACCCCTCCTCCAGCAGTGGGCCACGTCTGGCCACCCTCCTACGTGGGCCCTTGACCCCCCAGCAGTGGGCCACGCCACCTCCTCCCGCCCGCTGCCCACCCCCTCCTCCAGCAGTGGGCCACGTCTGGCCACCCCCTCCTCCAGCAGTAGGCACGTGGCCCCCCACCACAGTGGACTGGCCACCCCTCCTCCAGCAGTGGGCCACGTGGCCCCCTCCGCAAGCCCGCTGACCCTCCCAGCAGTGGGCCACGTTGGCCACCCCTCCTCCAGCAGTGGGCCACGTTGGCCACCCCTCCTCCAGCAGTGAGGCCACCGGCATCAAGTGGGCCACCGCCACCCCCCTCCAGCAGTGGGCCACGCTGGCCACCCCCTCCTCCATAGCAGTGGGCCACGCTGGCCACCCCGTCCTCCAGCAGTGACGCCACCGCTGGCCACCCCTCCTCCAGCAGTGGGCCACGTTGGCCACCCCCCTCCAGCAGTGTGGGCCACGCTGGCCACCCCTCCTCCAGCAGTGGGCCACGCTGGCACCCCCTCCTCCAGCAGTGGGCCACGCTGGCCCCCCTCCTCCAGCCAGTGGGCCACGCTGGGCCACCCCTCCTCCAGCAGTGGGCCACGTGGCCACCCCCCTCCCCAGCAGTGGGCCATGGCACCCCCCCCCCCCCACCTCCAGCAGCATTCGAGGGGAGGTGGAGGGAAAGGTGGGAGAGAAGTGGAGAGAGGAGAGGAAGAAACTTCCTAGAAAAAGATAAGAACAAGATGAGACGGCATAGATAAGATGGGATGTAACAAAAAGGGGTATAAGAAGGGCAGTAATAATGGATATAAGAATGGGAGGAGGTAAGAATAAGAGGAGAAAGGAAAAAGAAAGTGAAAAAGATAGGGTAGGCTTATTCCGGAGAATATAATATTGTTTTTATTTCGATTTATATGAAACGTTGTTATTGGAGAGGCTTGAACCTGCGACCCGATAGGCTGACTGTCGAGAGGCGGGGCCCAGGAACTACAGTGTAGATGGTATATGACAGGTGACTACACAAACCACTAGCCCATGCTTTCTGTGTCTGTCTCTGTCTGTTCTCTCTCTCTTTCTACCTTACGCTGTTTGGTTCCTCTCTCTCTCTCTCCTCTCTCCTCTCTCTCTATCTCTCTCTCTCTCTCTCTCTATCTCTCTCTCTCTCTGCTTTTCTTGCTCTCTCTCTCTCCTCTACTCTCTCTCTATCCCTCCTCCTCTCTCATCTCTCTCTCTCTCTGTGGCTCTCTCTCTCTCATCTCTATCTATCTCTCTCTCACTCTCTGTGTCTCTCTCTCTCATCTACTCTCTCATCTCTATCTCTCATCTCTCTATCTCTCTCTGTGTGTGTCTACTCTCCTCTCTCTCTGTTGTGTCTCCCTCCTCTTCTCTCTCGCTCTCTCCTCTATCATCTCTCTTCTCCTCTCCCTCTCTCTCTCTCTCTCTCTCTCTCTCTCTCCTCTCTCTCTCTCTCTTTCTCTCTCTCTCGGTGTGTCTCTCTCTCTCTCTGTGTCTCTCTCTCTCGCTCTCTCTCTCTCTTATCTCTCTTCTCTCTCTCTCTCTCTCTCTCTCTCTCTCTCTGTCTCTCTGTCTCTCTCTCTCTGTCGTCTCTCTCTCTCTCTCTCTCTCTCTCTCTGCTCTCTCTCTACTCTCTCCTCTCTCTCTCTCTCCTCTCTGTGTGTTCTGCTCTCCTCTCTCTCTCCTCTCTCCCTCTCTGTGTGTCTCTCTCTCCTCTCTCTCTCTCTCTCTCTCTCATCTCCTCTCTCCTCGGTCTCTCTCTCTTCTCTCTCTCTGTCTCTTCTCTGTCTCTCTCTCTCCTCTGTCTCTGTCTCTGTCTCTCATCTCTATCTGTCTCTGTCTGTCTCTCTCTCTCTCTCTCTCTGTCTCTCTGTCTCTGTCCTCTCCTGTCTCTCTGTCTCTGTCTCTCTCTGTCTCTCTGTCTCTGTCTCTCTCTGTCTCTCTGTCTCTGTCCTTCTCTGTCTCTCTGTCTCTGTCTCCCTCTGTCTCTGTCAGTGTGTTGTGTGGAGCCACTGTCCACTCTGCTCCCCGCATCATGCCTCACACCATATAAGGCACCGCCACTGATGCTCTGTATGTCTGTCAGTCACCCCTTCCACCCCCCCCCTTCCACCGCCCCCCCACCACCACCCCACAACCCCCCCCCTCATCTAATGTTGCCCTTCACTCATTCCCTCACTCACTCCCTCACTCACTCACTCACTCACTCACCTGCACGCACACTCTCCTCACACACCCCACACACCTGTACTCATTGTGAAGGCCCATGTACTCACCTGTATATATAAGGCCCATCTACACACCTGTATATATAAGGCCCTTGTACACACCTGTATATATAAGGCCCATGTACTCACCTGTATATATAAGGCCCTTGTACACACCTGTATATATAAGGCCCATGTACACACCTGTATATATAAGGCCCATCTACACACCTGTATACATATATATTATGGGATAAACTGCACCACACCTGTAAATAGCCGACGTTTTCACGTATACACAAATAAAACATCATATGATGTTGTTGGTTTACATGTAAACATCCAGGGGTTATCCCTTTCACCATACTAGGTAACCTTGAACCTAATTATTCACAGATCTTCGACTTGGGTTAACCCAAGTCTAAGATCTAAGATTAGTATTAGACAGCATCGCGTTTATAGAGCGTATTAAAGACCTGGGAGCAAGGAGCACCCTAGGAGCAAGAACACCCTAGGAGCAAGGAACACTCTAGGAGCAAGGAGCAAGATTAGTCATAATATACGGATGACACATATAGAAAGGTCGGCACGAACAATGGAGGGTCTGCGGTTCGAGTCCCGTAGTACCCAGGTGAAGAGAGTGGAGTGAGAGATACCTTGCCATGAGGTTGGTACCGGGGATCAATGTTCCCGCGGCCCGGGTCTCTGGACCAGGCTGTTAAACATCACTGTTAACTATCGGGTGAACAAGTTTTTCAGCCCCCGCAATGTTCTCTTGGCTCTTTGATGGTGTTCTTCAAGTTCTCTTGTGAACAGCATCGAAGATCAGATAGTTATTGGACCTGCAACAGTGCCTCGTTTGGAAGAGTAACTAATAGAGCCACATCCCCTCATCACTGAATGCAGGGATGAATGCAATGATGAATGCAGGGATGAATGCAGGGATGAATGCAGTGATGAATGCAGGGAAGATGATTGACAGCTGTAGACACGACATCTACGCCGACAAACGGATCAAGTTACCGACAGGTCCCACTCCGACACCATCTTCACCCCCGACACTCAGGTCTGTGTCCTCCTCGACTGCTGGTCTTAAAGACCACACTGACGAAACCTTTACATCCTTCATCAATCACGGAGTTTCGGTGACATTAAACAGTTTATACAGCGCTTCAAAACCTCACAATCTAGTTTATTGTTGTGTAAAGAGGCTCGTGGCCTGTTGAACCGGTGTAGACAGGTGAGCGGGGGTGTAGGCAGGTGTAGAGGCAGGTGTAGACAGGTGTAGAGGCAGGTGTAGACAGGCGTAGAGGCAGGTGTAGACAGGTGTAGAGGCAGGTATAGAAACAGGTGTAGAGGCACCTGAGTAGGATCTCGGGAGCGCAGGTGTAGGAAGGTGTAGAGACAGGTGTAGAGCAGGTGTAGACAGGTGTAGAGGCAGGTGTATCTTCATCCACGGGTTCCTCTCGTTCCGTGTTCCTCTCAGTTTAAAAAGAACGACCTTTGTCCACGACCCAATTCCCCAAATAACGACTCAACAGCAAACTACCACAACCCACAAACTACCACAACCCAAAACTACCACAACCCACAAACTACCACGACCCCACCAACAACCACTCAACGACACACGACCACAATCACACACGACCACGCCACAATTAACAAGCCACCACGACCACACCACAATAACAAACCACCACAACCACACACTATTAACAAACCACCACGACCACACCACAATTAACAAACCACCACAACCACACACGACAAGACCCACAAAAAGCCCCACACCCACACACACAAAGCACGAACAACCAGCCCACACCATCCCTGGTAAAAGCTAAAAAGGACACAAACATGTCACAATTACATCCACAGTGCTTACATACCCTCCACACTGGCCTGACGACAACCTGTCAATCTGTCTTGACGACGCAATCCGTCAACTCGGAGCTTCAAAAGCTGACAGAAACCCACGAGAATTTTTCCTCGTTAAAGAGACAAAGAGACGTTGTCATGTTCAAATATGACCTTAGCTCACACATCAGTCAACTGCAGAGGACTCCTCTAGACAGTCACCTCTGCAGAGGACTCCTCTAGGCAGTCACCTCTGCAGAGGACTCCTCTAGACAGTCACCTCTGCAGAGGACTCCTCTAGACAGTCACCTCTGCAGACATGTTGCATGCAGTAGAATAAATCAGTTATGCACAGTTAACTGGATACATAAATCAGGCACAATTACTTGTACACAAGTGATGTGTCCAGTTATCCAGGACTGGACCGCCACAGGGGGCGGACCAGAGGGACGCCTGAACAAGGAACACGGTGGAACTGGACCACCACAGGGAGCGGACCAGAGGGACGCCTGGACAAAGGAACACGGTGGAACTGGACCACCACAGGGGACGGACCAGAGGGACGCCTGAACAAGGAACACGGTGGAACTGGACCGCCACAGGGGGGCGGGACCAGAGGGACGCCTGGACAAGGAACACGGTGGAACTGGACCACCACAGGGGGCGGACCAGAGGGACGCTTGGACGAGGAACACGGTGGAACTGGACCACCACAGGGGGCGGACCAGAGGGACGCCGGGACAAGGAACACGGTGGAACTGGACCACCACAGGGGACGGACCAGAGGGACGCTCTGAACAAGGAACACGGTGGAACTGGACCACCACAGGGGGCGGACCAGAGGGACGCCTGAACAAGGACACGGTGGAACTGGACCACCACAGGGGGCGGACCAGAGGGACGCCGGGACAAGGAACACGGTGGGAACTGGACCCCCACAGGGGGCGGACCAGAGGGACGCCTGAACAAGGAACACGGTGGAACTGGACCGTCACAGGGGGAGGACCAGAGGGACGCCTGGACAAGGAACACGGTGGAACTGGACCACCACAGGGGGCGGACCAGAGGGAAGCCTGGACAAGGAACACGGTGGAACTGGACCACCACAGGGGGCGGACCAGAGGACGCCATGAAACAATAATCAGAGGACAGATCGCACTAATTACCACCTTGGAGGCCATGAAAGAGGAGAAGACAGGGGAATAAGGGCAGGAAAATAGGGGAAAAAAACCCACTTGGAGTAAAAATAAGGGGAAATGTCGTGGCGGGCGGGTGCCAGAGGCAGGGAAACTCTCCTCTACGCCGCCAGAAAATTATATATTTTCTATTTTGTTACAAAATGTTATACAAAAAAATACTTTAATAAAAATTATGAAATTCAGGCGGAAGTATAAGAAAAATCCACGAACGTTTTTTAAAAGATTTGAAGATAAGAGGTTATCTATCTTGAGGTATCTTGAGATGATTTCGACCAGGCCTCCACCCGCAGGAAGCAGCCCGTAGCAGCTGATGCCATCTGTTCACCATAGCAGTAAATAGGTACCTGGGAGTTAGACAAGCTGTCACGGGCTGCTCCTGGGGTTGGAGGCCTGGTCGAGGACCGGGCCGCGGGGGACACTAAGCCCCGGAAATCATCTTAAGATGATGGTGTGGAGTTTCCAATCAGCCTCAGGGGGGGCTGAGAGGATGGGTAACCCATCATCATGGGATAGATGGGACCATGGATAGATGGGAGGGGGGGGACGGCGGTTGGACTAGGCTAGTTAATGTAACATCAGTAAGTCAACTTGAGTACGCACCTATTTGTGCTGCGGGGGTTGAGCTTTTGGCTTGGTACTCCTTGTCCTGCCTCGCAACTGCCAATCAACTGGTGTACAGGTTCCTGAGCCTACCTGGGGGCTCTACCATATCACATTTAAAACTGTGTATGGAAGTCAGCCTCCACACATCACTGGTTAATGCATTCCATCCGTTAAACTACTCTGACACTGCAAAAGTTCCCTTCTAACGTCTCGGTGGCTCAGTGTGGGTACTCAGTTTCCACCTGTGTCCCCTTGTTCGCGTCCCCACCAGTGTTGAATATTTATTCCTTGTTTACCCGGTCGGATTTTCCTCTGAGGATTTTGTAGGTTGTGATCATGTCTCCCCTTACTTCTTCTGTGTGGAAAGCCTCTGTGTTAATGTGACACTCAAGAGTTACTCCTTAAAGACCTTGCTTGAGTGACAGGCTGTATGCAAATTGAGCATCTTGAGTATGCAAGTGGGAGCTACCATCAATATTGATAGACACCATATGCAAAATGAATAGGCTAAGCTACGTTGATACTATTTTATGTACACAAATGAATGATTAATATGTACTACCTTATATACAAATACATATAGGTTTGAAAAGACTATTATGTACAAATATACTTAGGTTTGTAGGGAGAGAGAAGAGAGAGAGGAGATAGCGAGATGGCAGAGGGAGAGGAGAGAGAGGAGAGAGGGAGGCGAGAGAGAGGAGAGGAGACATGGAGGACGGGAAGACAGTGAGAGGGAGCACAGAGCTGGAGAGGCGGAAGGAGGGACAGATGGACAGGGAGAGAGGAGAGAGGGGGGAGGAGGGAGAAGGAGGAGGAGAGAGAGGAGAGTTGATGGGTGCGGGTAGAGTTGAGAGGGAGAGATAGAGAGGGAGGAACGGAACGGAGAGATGGGCGCCGACGGAGAGGGAAGCGAGGGATGAGGTGGAGGGAGGATGGGTGGGAGAGAGAGAGAGGGGGAGAGGGAGAGGGGGAGAGAGAGTAGGGAGAGGAGCGAGGGAGCGGAGGCGAGAGAGAGAGGATTGAGTGAGTGCGAGAGGGAGGGAGTGAGAAGGGGTTGAGACATGAGGAGGGAGAGAAGTGGAGAGAGAAGGAGATAGAAAAAAAAGGAAAAGAAGGAGAGAGAGCGAAGGGGGAGAGAGATGGCGGAGGGGAGTGCGATCTTGATCGCTGGAGAGGAGAGAGAGAGAGAGTGAGTAGGGGAGCGACGTTGTGGAGGAGAGATGAGAGGGAGCGGGGGAGGACATAGGGGGAGGGCGAGAGAAGAGGGGAGGAGACATGGGGGGAGGGGGAGAGTAATGACTGAGGAGCGTTTGGCGCGAAGGAGGGAGCAGGAGATATGGGGGGCGGAGTGGAAAGAGAGAGGAGGATGCGAAGCGGAGGAGGAGGGAGGATAGAGGAGGAGAGACGAGGGAGGAAGGGAGGGATTGGTGGGGGAAAGGAGGGACAGGGAGGGAATGGGAAGAAGGGGAAGAGAGAAAAAATAGAGAAATAGGAGAGAAGAAGAAGAGGGAAAAAAAAGGGAAAGGAGGGGAGGGGAGGTAGGAGAGACGAGAAGAGAGGGGGGGAGAGTGAACGGTGAGTCGGAGGGAGGAGGAGAGAGGAGAGGGTTGGAGGAGTGACGAGGGAGGGAGGAGAGACGGAGAGAGAGGAGAGGGAGAGGAGATGGGAGAGTTCGAAGGAAGGTTGGAGGAGAGAGAGGGTTGAGTGCTGGTTGCCGTTGAGATCGGGGAGGGAGAGAGAAGAGTCGAGAGAGAGGAGAGAGAGAGATGATGAGAGAGAGAGAGAGAGGAGAGGGAGAGGAGACAGAGACAGAGAAGAGAGCGAGACAGAGACCGAGACAGAGACGAGACAGAGAGAGAGAGAGAGAGAGAGAGAGAGAGAGAG
>WNGS01165503.1:11894828-11909828 GCA_020271785.1 Procambarus virginalis | reverse complement strand
ATATACTTGAAGGAATGAGCCTCATATATCAGAAAGGCAGCCAAGAGTGTGGAGTGTAAGCGTGCCATCCGCCTTGGGAGTGCCTCCCTCGGGGCAGAGGGGCCGCCCTGGCACTACACAAAGAGGCACAGTGCCTGCCGACCTCGCCTCTACTACCAGGCTATTTAAGATAACACGCTATCATGATTCACTGCCTGTATAAGGCAGGACTTAAGTCATTCAAATGGATGCACATACATGTAATATTAATTGATTATTAATATAAAAACACGTCGAGTAGAAGATAATGATTTTCATGCCAGTTATAATATTGTTTATATAAGGCCAGTTAGCTGGGCTAATCACTCTGCGGTTCTGGGAAAAATTTCGTTCCTTAACTACTCTAAACTACGCGAGCCACATACGTGCTGTGGGCCACATACGTGCTGTGGGCCACATACGTGCTGTGGGCCACATACGTGCTGTGGGCCACATACGTGCTGTGGGCCACATACGTGCTGTGGGCCACATACGTGGGGTGGGCCACATACGTGCTGTGGGCCACATACGTGCTGTGGGCCACATACGTGCTGTGGGCCACATACGTGCTGTGGGCCACATACGTGCTGTGGGCCACATATTCAGCTGCTGTAATTTCAACTAGTTACAAAATACCTGCCTCTGCAATTCATGATTTTGCTGACGGCTGAAACATAATAGGCTACACGTGAATGTTTAAGTTGCTGTATATGTATACATGCAATACATGTATCTTAAGTTACTAAAACATGTTTACTGAACTTACACGTCACTCCAACCAACGGTGTATAGCCTCAGGGTTCGTATCCTATGACGTCTTTGCGCTAAAAAAAATTAAAAAAGTGACGCTACTAACCAATGTAGCGATTCATTCGTTCTATTTATAAACCACCAGACACTAAATAGCATACGATCTCTTTAAGTGAATTCGTAAGTGGATGGATAAATAGGCTATATATTACCCATCTTGGGGTTATCTTGAGACGATTTCGGGGCTTAGCGTTCCCGGGGCCCGGTCCTCGATCAGGTCTCCTTTTTGTTACACATCCCCAGGAAGCAGCCCGTAGCAGCTGTCTAACTCCCAGGTACCTATGTACGGCTAGGCGAACAGGCGCATCAGGGTGAAAGAAACTCTGCCCATTTCTTTCCGCCTCCGCCGGGCGGGGATCGAACCCGGAACCATTCACATAAATGTCCGCCTTCAGGATGGGCTGACAAGCTGTAAGTTAAGCAACAACTTACGACCGACACATAATGCATATTTGAACGTGACTGGTTTTTTTAATAGTAAATAATTCTCACCTAATCAAGCCATTAAAGGCCCGTGTATGATTTCTAACACAATCACCAATCCTAGGCCTTATTATGAAGTCTTTTACATACAAAATCCAATTTATCAATTCATCTGTTAAACAGTAACTTATTAACGGGATGATAAGTTATATTTGTACTCGACGTAACAAGTACTGTACATGTCATGAGGTACAAAGTGTACACACTAGGCTACGCTTCCACGTCTATAACTATTTAAATTGACATGCATTTATAGGAATAAATATCCCACAGCCTCTCTATAAATTCCTCCATCATCACTTTGCATATGGCGCTGCGTCAAAGTGACCTTTGACCCCCAACACTGAAGATTTCACCGATGTATTCCCAGCATTTCAGAGATCACAGCTGTAAACGGGACGGATGGAAAAAGAAATCCTTGCTATAAAGAGAGTCATATATCACTAACACCTATTGTCCTGTGAATTTAAAAGTCAATAAATCATTTTTTTTTGCACTCTGGAGCGTTGGAGACTAAAACAGCTGGAAGATAAAAATGCATCCCTTTTTTTGTCTTGGTAATAAGGAAAATAAAGAGATAGGCTTGCAATGGACCACGCTGAAATCATATAATATATTGATGTAGAAACGTGGCTGTTCGCTCCAGGTCTTGCTCTTCACGGTGCTTTCATGATGCCTTCGTGAAGGAATTCCTCCTCAGAGGAATGCCTCCTACTGATTTTTTACCAGATCTGTGAAGACCAAACACAAGGAGGCGTTTTAAAAGATTACCGCAATCATAATAGCGGCTACACGCGTCGTGTGGTAGACAGACAACTTGAGCGTATTGTTTTTCACCACCCACTACCACCACCCACTACCACCCTCTACCACCACCCATAACCACCCACTACCACCACCCATAACCACCCTCTACCACCACCCACTAAGACACAGTGCAGCCCTTTGTTGTGTAAACACGACCCTTCATGAGCGAGCAAGCTTGTCTTGCACAGCGAAGACCGAGCGTTGCAACACCCATCTCTCTCTCTCCCTCTCTCTCTCTCCCTCTCCCAGCTCACTGCCATGGGAGCGTAGAGGTGGCAACACCACCACCCCCATCGCACTACCAAGGAGAGGGCTACACCACCAAACTTACCATATTGCAAATAAAATCTTCCAGTGCAACATAAAAACAATAACCCATTTGACGGGCTCACCATAGCCCGTGCTACTTGGAACTTTGTTCCAGGTAGCGAATCTTTAACAATAATGACATTTATTTTATTGACTTGCATCCGGCAGTAGTGGACGAGGCTGCATGTTGAGGTGTGGAAACGCTAGACACTATCTTCTTGAGGTTATCTCGAGATGATTTCGGGGCTTTTTAGTGTCCTCGCGGCCCGGTCCCCGACCAGGCCTCCACCCCCAGGAAGCAGCCCGTGACAGCTGACTAACACCCAGGTACCTATTTTACTGCTAGGTAATAGGGGCATAGGGGTGAAAGAAACTCTTCCCATTGTTTCTCGCCGGCGCCTGGGATCGAACCCAGGATCACAAGTCCAGCGTGCTGTCCGCTCGGCCGACCGGCTCCCTATGTGTATTAGTTTTACACAGCTTTATGTGATAAAGCAACTTTGAATCATGTTGAATCTTGAACCGTGCATATGCATGCGCTGCGTGCAGTCTGGTGTACGAGTCACAGCCGGGTTGATCAGGAATCGTTTGGAGGCGTTTATAATATATCAAGTTCTCTTAACACCATGAGAGGAAGGGTAGTTAATGCCCCTTAAACTAGCCTAATAGGAACCGAGACCGCAGACACCTGGGGCCAGATTCACAAAGCAGTTACGCAGACACTTACGAACCTGTACATCTTTTCTCAATCTTTGGCGGCTTTGTTCACAATTATTAAACAGTTAATGTTTAATAGTGGACACTGTCCACTCCGGAGCACCAGGAGGCTGTTTATAACAATAACAACAATAGATTGAGAAGTTTCATGCTTGTATACTGTTTAATAAACGTAACCAAAGCCGTCAAAAATTGAGGAAAGATGTATACGTTCGTAAGGACTTGCGTAACTGCTTCGCGAATCTGGGGCCAGATTCACGAAGCAGTTACGCAAACACTTACGAACCTGCACATCTTTTCTCAATCTTTGGCGGCTTTGTTTACAATTATTAAACAGTTAATGAGCTCCGAAGCACAAGGAGGCTGTTTATAACAATAACAACAGTTGATTGGCAAGTTTTCATGATTGTAAACTGTTTAGTAAATGTAACCGTCAAAGTTACGTCAAAGATTGAGAAAAGATGTACACGTTCGTAAGTGCTTTCGCTGGCCCCTGGTGTACAAGGTTTTGCTTTTGTGTTGTGGGGGAAGTACAGCAACATCTATGAGCGGGAACAAACAACAATGAGCAACAAATATTAAACGCTGTTGAAACCACATACTGTACGCACCATAGAACCCATTCAGGAAATCTCCTTATATAATCCCATCCATAGAGGAAATCCATCGACCCATCCAGAAGACATTCCCTGACCACCCCATTCACTATCTAATCATTTCGGGTCAGTCACGTCACCGAGCAACGAAGAACAACACTGGTCCAGCAACACTGGTCCAGCAACACTGGTCCAGCAACACTGGACCAGCAACACTGGACCAGCAACACTGGTCCAGCAACACTGAGGGAGACAAAGACAAAGAATAAAGAGGAGAGAAGTAAAAAGGATAAATGACATGAAAGAGTACATCTCGACTTCCTAGCTGCTTATACTCTTCCTAATTATCCTTAATTCCATCCTTACAAGGGTTGGGTTTCAGCTCTTGGGGGCCACGATAACAGTAATTATCCAAGACAGCAGTAATCACCCGAGGCAAGAGCAACCACCCATAAACAGTGTGATGGGCGCCTCTGAGCAAGACACCCCTCAGCAAACAGAGCAAGCCAGGCAAGCCGTTTTCTGCAACGCGGGATACAAATTACTAGTCATAAATTTGTTGAGGCGTTGGTGAGGTGGGTGAAGCCTCTTCAAGACTACGGGAGCCCGTGTTGGGGGTCAGGCCAGCCCTACCATGGCTCTGTGTGTGTGTGTGTGTGTGTGTGTGTGTGTGTGTGTGTGTGTGTGGTGTGTGTGTGTGTGTGTGTGTGTGTGTGTGTGTGTGTGTGTGTGTGTGTGTACTCACCTATTTGTACTCACCTATTTGTGCTTGCGGGGGTTGAGCTTTGGCTCTTTGGTCCCGCCTCTCAACTGTCAATCAACTGGTGTACAGATTCCTGAGCCTACTGGGCTCTATCATATCTACACTTGAAACTGTGTATGGAGTCAGCCTCCACCACATCACTGCCTAATGCATTCCATCCGTTAACTACTCTGACACTGAAAAAGTTCCTTCTAACGTCTCTGTGGCTCATGTGGGTACTCAGTTTCCACCTGTGTCCCCTTGTTCGCGTCCCCCCAGTGTTGAATAGTTTGTCCTTGTCTACCCGGTCGATTCCTCTGAGGATTTTGTAGGTTGTGATCATATCTCCCCTTACTCTTCTGTCTTCCAGTGTCGTAAGGTGCATTTCCCGCAGCCTTTCCTCGTAACTCATGCCTCTTAGTTCTGGGACTAGTCTAGTGGCATACCTTTGGACTTTTTCCAGCTTCGTCTTGTGCTTGACAAGGTACGGGCTCCATGCTGGGGCTGCGTACTCCAGGATTGGTCTTACATATGTGGTGTACAAGATTCTGAATGATTCCTTACACAGGTTCCTGAACGCTGTTCTGATGTTAGCCAGCCTCGCATATGCCGCAGATGTTATCCTTTTTATGTGGGCTTCAGGAGACAGGTTTGGTGTGATATCAACTCCTAGATCTTTCTCTCTGTCCGTTTCATTAAGTACTTCATCTCCTATTCTGTATCCTGTGTCTGGCCTCCTGTTTCCACTGCCTAGTTTCATTACTTTGCATTTACTCGGGTTGAACTTCAACAGCCATTTGTTGGACCATTCACTCAGTCTGTCTAGGTCGTCTTGTAGCCTCCTACTATCGTCCTCAGTTTCAATCCTCCTCATAATTTTTGCATCATCGGCAAACATTGAGAGAAACGATTCTATACCCTCTGGGAGATCATTTACATATATCAGAAACAGTATAGGTCCAAGGACTGACCCCTGCGGGACTCCACTCGTAACGTCTCGCCAATCTGAGACCTCACCCCTCACACTGACTCTTTGTCTCCTGTTGCTTAGGTACTCCTGTATCCAACGGAGTACCTTCCCTTTCACTCCAGCCTGCATCTCCAGCTTTTTCACTAGCCTCTTGTGTGGCACTGTATCAAAGGCTTTCTGACAATCCAAAAATATGCAGTCTGCCCACCCTTCTCTTTCTTGCCTTATTTTTGTTGCCTGGTCGTAGAATTCAAGTAACCCTGTGAGGCAGGACCTGCCATCCCTGAACCATGTTGATGCTGTGTTACAAAGTTCTTTCGCTCCAGGTGCTCCACTAGCTTTCTTCGCACAATCTTCTCCATCAGCTTGCATGGTATGCAGGTTAGGGACACTGGCCTGTAATTCAGTGCCTCCTGTCTATCCCCTTTCTTGTATATCGGGACTACATTAGCTGCTTTCCAAATTTCTGGCAGTTCCCCTGTTGCCAGAGATTTGTTATCACTATGGAGAGTGGTAGGCACAGTTCTTCTGCTCCTTCCTTAAGTATCCAAGGAGAGATTCCATCTGGGCCTATAGCCTTTGTCACATCCAACTCCACCTAAACACTTTCTTACTTCCCCGCTTGTAATCTCAAACTCTTCCAGTGGTTCCTGGTTAGCTATCCCCTCTCCTAACTCTGGATTTCTCTTGTTCTAGGGTGAAGACCTCTTGGAATTTCTTATTCAGTTCCTCACTACTTCCTTGTCGCTTGTAGTGAATCCTTCTGCCCCTATCCTTAATTCATAACCTGTTCCTTTACTGTTGTCNATACCGAATTAGTTCTCAGTTGATCTGTCTATCCATCTGTTTGTTTACACGTGAGAGCCTGTATAGCTGTCTGTCTCAATGTCTCTTAACCTGTCGTGCTGTCAGTCTCTGTGTCGACCCCTCCCCCGTTGCTGTCTGTCATGCACAGTGGCTTTTCGGTGTATATGCTTTGCAAGATGCCCGACTCATTGAGAAGGGAAGTACAGCAAGTTGAATGGGGGGGACTTAATACAGCATGGTCAGATCACCTCCACCATTCATTACTACGTGTGTACTATCCTCTCCTCTATCCCATTCCCCCCCCCCCTCCCTCTATTTATTGTTGTTGTTGTTGTTTCTAGAGTAAATATGATCGTTATTAATGACGTCGTTATAATAGATTCTATACGAGACTTGGGAAGAGTGGAATCTTTATATAGAGAAATTTTATGATTAATTGATTCAATAGTTGATATTTTTCATATTTTATATATATTTGTATATATTTACTCTCTTTCTCTCTCTCTCTCTGTCTCTCTGTCTCTCTCTCTCTCTCTCTCTCTCTCTCTGTCTCTCTGTCTCTGTCTCTCTCTCTCTCTCTCTGTCTCTCTCTCTCTCTGTCTCTCTGTCTCTCTCTCTCTCTGTCTCTCTCTCTCTCTCCATGTAATAGGCTCACAAAAGTAATTAAACTTAGCCAACTCATTCAATGATTAGCATAATTAGCATTAAATTTTACATTATTAATCCCATGACGACCAAACGTGTTTCACCTTCATGTTTAAATGATGTGAAGTATGTCGTGAGGCTCTTGAAGGTGAGTAGTGGGACACCTCTACCTCGTCTTGTGTTTAATACATCCTCTACTGTTGACCAGACCACACACTACAAGGTGAAGGGACACGACGTTTCTGTCCATCCTGGACCACTCTCAAGTCGATTGTGACGGTTTCAGGACGGACCGAAACGTCGTCGTCGTCCCTTTACCTTCTAGTGTGTGGTCTGGTCAACATACTTTAGCCCCGTTATTGTGACTCATCGCCTGCATCGTATACTGACTGGTGTTTAAAATTTATGTATAATGTCAGTATATGTTTGCTCTAATGAACTATATCGCGCAACCCGTCGTCGTAATAGAACGTCGTATTTTGACGTATCCTCTAAGGCCAAAAATCGTCGTACTAGAAAATTGGAAGCGGCTGGCGAAAGTGACATACTGTCCCGTTTTCTGTTTTGGGTCCTCTAGTAGGTTAGGGATAAGGGCAGTTTTGTACGACCGTTTCTTGACGTTGGGGAGACCTTAGGAGGAAAGGCTGGAGACTATCTGCCTGTCTGTGTGGTCATGTTCCGTGTTGTTGTTATAGATTCAGCTACTCGGAACAAGTTCCAAGTAGCACGGGCTATGGTGAGCCCGTAACTTACCTGGCACAGGAGCGGGGCAAGTAGCACGGGCTATGGTGAGCCTGTAACTTACCCGGCACAGGAGCTGGGCAAGAAGCACGGGCTATGGTGAGCCTCGTGGACAGGAGATGTCTCCCATGGTGATGTCCCAGTCTTGAGAGGTTGATATATGTATATGTACCCCCCCCCCCCTTACATAGAAATATTTATATGTAGGTTTATCTTTATGTAAAGCTCTGGTAGGGAGACCAAGATAGCAAGCATAAGAAATATTGCATAAGAAAGCATAAGGCAGCAAGCAACAGAAATATTGCCGGAACAACCGTGGACATCTTCAAGAGGAAACTAGATTTATTCCTCCAAGGAGTGCCGGACCAACCGGGCTGTGGTGGGTATGTGGGCCTGCGGGCCGCTCCAAGCAACAGCCTGGTGGACCAAACTCTCACAAGTCAAGCCTGGCCTCGGGCCGGGCTTGGGGAGTAGAACAACTCCCAGAACCCCATCAACCAGGTATATGTGGGCCTGCGGGCCGCTCCAAGCAACTGCCTGGTGGACCAAACTCTCACAAGTCAAGCCTGGCCTCGGGCCGGGCTTGGGGAGTAGAAGAACTCCCAGAACCCCATCAACCAGGTATCAACCAGGTATACAGGTATATTTGCATGCATGTGCGTGTGTAAAGACGTACATATATGTACTCACCTAATTGTGCTTGCGGGGGTTGAGCTCTGGCTCTTTGGTCCCGCCTCTCAACCGTCAATCAACAGGTGTACAGGTTCCTGAGCCTATTGGGCTCTAGTATGTATGTATGTATGTATGTATGTATGTATGTATGTATGTATGTATGTATGTATGTATGTATGTATGTATGTATGTATCGATGGATGGATGTGTACGAGATTGTATTATACGAACCATAATAGCCCTCGAATATACCATAATTACTATATAGGGATATATAAATCAATGTACCTGTCTGTCTTCCTCTGAGATGAATGATAGGTATGTTAATGGTATAATGAGTTATACTCGTATATGCCAAGATGTCTGTGAACGTGCACGCGGTTATACCCATCACATCCACTAGAGTATATATACACAAAGTATGAGGGAAAAACGCTAGCAGATATACTGCAGTATAACGTATATACGTGACACACACAGGTGGATATAGTCATTATAGAGAAAGCATAATTATACAGGAATCATCAGTAGGCCTACACGTGACAGCTTGTTTCAATTGAGTCTAATTCATATAAAAACATAACTAAGTAAACTGCCTATAGGCCTATAGGCCTATGGACAGTGGGTGTGAGGGAGAGTCTGTGGGTGTGAGGGAGAGTCTGTGGGTGTGAGGGAGAGTCTGTGGGTGTGAGGGAGAGTCTGTGGGTGTGAGGGAGAGTCTGTGGGTGTGAGGGGAGAGTCTGTGGGTGTGAGGGAGAGTCTGTGGGTGTGAGGGAGAGTCTGTGGGTGTGAGGGAGAGTCTGTGAGTGTGAGGAGAGTCTGTGGGTGTGAGGGAGAGTCTGTGGGTGTGAGGGAGAGTCTGTGGGTGTGAGGGAGAGTCTGTGGGTGTGAGGGAGAGTCTGTGGGTGTGAGGGAGAGTCTGTGAGTGTGAGGGAGAGTCTGTGGGTGTGAGGGAGAGTCTGTGAGTGTGAGGGAGAGTCTGTGAGTGTGAGGGAGAGTCTGTGGGTGTGAGGGAGAGTCTGTGAGTGTGAGGGAGAGTCTGTGAGTGTGAGGGAGAGTCTGTGGGTGTGAGGGAGAGTCTGTGGGTGTGAGGGAGAGTCTGTGGGTGTGAGGGAGAGTCTGTGGGTGTGAGGGAGAGTGAGTGTGAGGGAGAGACTCGAGGGTGAGTGGTCAATAACAATCAGAGGACAGTTTGACAAAAGTTCATTCTCCGTTTAAACGATATATAAATTTCGTCAATTTATATATCGTCATTTAAACGATATATAAATTGTTTAGGATATTGGGTTAGATTAGTTTAGGCTGTGTTAGGCTCGGGTCGATTAGGCGATTTGGTGTAGGCTGCATTAGTTAAGACGAGGAAAGATTTAAATCTAAAATTTAAAAAATAAAAAGTTAAAGTGTAGGATGTGATCTTGCAGTAGCGGCGGGGCGCAGGGAGTGCCGGCACTTGGTCAGGGCCATAAAGGGCCACTTTATGGCCCTTGAAAAACCAGCCGACAAGTGGCCCACTCTCCTCACGGGCCCCGACACCCCTCTCATGGCCCATAAACCACAACGGTCCCTATGGTCGCGCGTCCGCGAGCGGCCGCCCGCGACGGGAACCATGGGACCACATGGCGACACAACATACTCGCCACATGGACACCCTTCACCACATGACGACTACGGTACCTTCACAAGTTCCTACAGGAAGTGCCGGACCAACGGGTGGAGTGTGCGGGCCTCTCCAAGCAACAGCCTGTTGGACCAAGTTATTACAAACAGAAACCATATATATAAGATGCAGTCAAAGAAAATAGAAGTATAGAAGGAAATGGCAATTCACAGGATCTTGGAGTAATCATGGAAGACCTTACGTTTATAGAACACCATAAAGTAGCCGTCACAGCTGCAAGAACACCATAAAGTAGCCGTCACAGCTGCAAGAACACCATAAAGTAGCCGTCACAGCCGCAAGAACACCATAAAGTAGCCGTCACAGCTGCAAGAACACCATAAAGTAGCCGTCACAGCAGCAAGAACACCATAAAGTAGCCGTCACAGCCGCAAGAACACCATAAAGTAGCCGTCACAGCCGCAAGAACACCATAAAGTAGCCGTCACAGCCGCAAGAACACCATAAAGTAGCCGTCACAGCCGCAAGAACACCATAAAGTAGCCGTCACAGCCGCAAGAACACCATAAAGTAGCCGTCACAGCCGCAAGAACACCATAAAGTAGCCGTCACAGAGGAACAACATAAGTCGCTCGTTCACGCGCAATGAACCCATAATGTCGCCCAAAGCAGAAAGAATCACAATAAATCACGCTGTCACAGCCAGGCAAGAACACCATAAAGTAAAGTCACAGCCGCCAAGACAACTAACAGAACCGTGTCACGCTTGCAAGAAACATGACATGTTGGATAACAAGGAACTCTCATCTTCTACAAATTAGAGGGATTAACAGGCAAACATCACGTGACAAGTAACTCAGGTTAGAAGCACCAAATCGGTCACCTGTACTCTGGTACAATCATTGCGGTGTGCGCTGGCACCCTACCTTTGACGATGACGAGTTTGTTTGGGTCTTCATTGCTTTGTGTGGGATGTGTCTTAGGTTATCTTGATGTGATCTGAGATGTGATTTATGGTCTTTAGTGTCACCAGCGGCCGCTAAACCTCGAACAGACTTCCCCCCGTTAGCCCTGATGACAGCCCGGACTAACCCAAGGACCTAATTGACGCGAGGTAAAAGGGCAGAGGGTGAAAAGAGACGCGCACATTGTTTCTCGCAGGCCCTGTGAGCGAAACAGAATCTCGACTGGATCCAATCAGCGGTCTGTCAAATCCCGAAAGCCCCAGCGAAAGATGGAGGTGGATGGAGATGGATGGATGGAGTGGGGGATTATGTGGTGTGTGTGTGTGTTGTGTGTGTTGTGTGTGTGTTTGGTTGTGTGTGTTGTGTGGGTGTGTGTGGTCTGGGTGTGCTGTAGGTGTGTGTGTGTGGTGTGTGTGTGTCTGTGTGTGTGGTGTGTTCGTGTGTTGTGTGGTGGTGTCGTCGTGGTGTGTGTTTGTTGTGTGTGTGGGTGGCGTGTTGTGGTCATGTGTGTGTGTGTTCGTGCTTTGTTATCTACTAAAAAAAAAAGAAGGAAGGTGAACTCGATTGAACGAAGATACAAAAAAACTGAAAAAAAAAAATAAATAAAAAAAAAAAAAAAAAAAACTAATAAAAAAAATTTTTTTTTTTTTAAAACAAAAAAAAAAAAAATAAAATAGAAACATAAAGTAAACACAATAAAAAAAATAAAAAAAATAAAAATCTTAAAAACCCAAAAAAGAAAAACGAAGAAAAAAAAAAAAAGAAAAAAACGAAAAAAAAAGAAAAAAAAAAAAAGGAAAAAACCAAAAATAGAATAATAAATAAATAATAATTAAAGGAATATATCAAAGGAAGCAGGGAAGAAAGTAGAAGGTGGAAGCAAGAGAGTAATTGTGAGGACAGGTGGTTTCGGGGTTCGCGAATCCCCAGCGCCGGCCGAGAAAAATGGGCAGAGTTTCTTTTCAAAACACTATGCCCCTGTTGAAATAGCAGTAAAATAGGTTACCTGGGTGTTGTCAGCTGTCACAGGCTGCGTCCTGAGGGTGGAGGCCTAGTCAAGGAACGTCCGCCCGCAGTGGTGTAGCAACCATCCTCTAAAGCACAACGCCAATCATCATAGCTATAATAAAAACAATAAAAACCACAACAAAAGCTCCCAACGCCAATTGAGCAATAACCTACCACCTCGTCATACATCAAGGTAAGGGCTGCCCAGCAGCAAGCCAATATTGTCCCACGTACAGCATCATGACCGCGATTTGTTTCTTCTATCCTGAGTACCTTGACCACCTTGTGCACCGCGGTGTCATGTTGCCTGTATTAAGATCCCTCTATTTTTGTAAATGCCGATGTTGGTGGCTTGGTGATTCACCAACAACAAACTGTAATCTGCAACGCTCGCACAACTGTTACCATGCTTAAAGTGTTAGTCTGGCTGTGTAGTAAGGTTGTTGCGCTGTGACGGCGCTAAGCCTTTTAATTAACTTTACTATTATTGTGTCTTATTTTCAAATTAATAGTAACGATACCACTTTCTATGGTGGTGTCCTCTATTCTCGGCGTAGCGGCTGTCCTGGACGGCTACTTTATGGTGTGTCTTGTTGTCGGCCTGTGAACGGCATACTTTTTATGGTTGTTCTTGGCGGCTGTGACTGGCTACTTTCTTATGGTTTTCTTGCTGCCTGTGACGGCCTACCTTTAATGGGTGTTTTCTTTAGTTCTTGCGGCTGTGAACTGGGCTACTTTCTGGTGTTTCTGTTCTTGCGCCGCTGTGACGCTACTCTTTATCTTGGTGTTTCTTCTGCGGTAGTGAACTGCTACTCGTAATTCGTGTCTCTTTTCTCTCTTTTCTCTCTTGCTTCACCTTTTGCGTGCTTGCTGACTGCACCCGCTAAAAAAAACTTTAGTGGTGTTCTTTCTTTTTATTTACTTCCCCTTCGCGGCTCGTGCCGGCATCCTTTTTATGTGTGATTTCTGTGCCGGCGGGGAACGGGAGAGCGGAAGGGGGGCGGCGGAGGGAGGAGGGGCGGCCAGAGGGCAGGTGGAGGTAAACGGGAGTGCAGGCGACGCAATAGTGACGCGAAGCGAACTAGGGGAGGTGGGGGTGTGGGAGGGTGTGTCGTGGTAACAGGTGGTGGAGGGGGTCTTTAGGGGTCTGGGGCTGAAACGCTGGGAGCAGATGTGTGACGGCTACTGTTATGGTTGGTACCGTCACGCTGTGCGAGCCTGTTGACGGTACGGTTAAGGGTGTGCGTTTTTCGTTTTTTGGGGCTTGCTTTTCTTATTGCTTGCGGCTAGCTGGCTGGCTATGTCTGAGTGTTCTTCCTGGTCAGCTGATGACGGTACTTTAATGCCGTCCTGTGTTCGCTCTTTATGTCCTTCTGTGTCAGCTGTGACGGGCTTACTTCTTATAAATATGGGTGTTCTATAAACGGTTAAAGGTCTTCCCATGTTAATCCCATCCAAGATCTCTGTATTCGCCATTCTTTGGTCGCTTCAGTACCTTCTATTGTGTCTTTTTTGACTGCAATCTTAATTGGTTTCCTGTTGATTATATGGGTCGCTAAAAACAAACAAACAGAGCTGTCTGAGTCCTGAGAAGGAAGGGACCGAACACTCCACCATACCGGTTGGATCAGCACTCGTCCTGTAGGAACGTGAGATGTACCGTAGTCGTTGTCATGTGTGACTGAAGGGTGTAACACCCCCATGAATGGCAGACAGTATGTGTGTGTCGCCATGTGTGTCACCTTGTTCCAGTCGACGGGCGCCCGCCTTCTCGGACGGCCAAGCGATTGGAACCCAATCAGGGAGACAGTTGTGTTATGGGCATGAAGCGGTCGTAGGTCCGTTATGAGGTGGGAAACTTTACGGAATTGGTTTTTCCATAGGGCCTAAGGTGGCCTTAATGGCTAGACCAAGTGTCGACGAATCCTGCCCAGCTCGCTACTGAAGATCACATCCTACACTTTACTTTTTGTTGTTAAGATTTTAGATATTAATCTTTCCTCGTCTTAAACTAAGGCAGCCGACACCAAGCGTGCGTGCCTAAGTCCGCACCCAGAGCACGTAAGCACAGCCTAACTACACTAGATAGACCCCAGAGCACTAACTATTGTATATACGTCGTGTGAATAGACGTTAATATAATTGACGGAAAGATTTAGTATATCGGATTGGTGAACAGGAGGACAGATTGAACTTTGGTCCAAACTGGGTCCGCAGAGTGTTAGTGACGCCACTGTCCCCCCTGATCGGACAGCTCCTAGCGCGTTGCAAACGACCCGCCCTGGACACGCGGCAGACTGCTCGTGCCTCACGGACCTGTAGTGGCGGTTAAGAGACTACGTGTGTCGGCCCCCCCTGCAGGAGAGTGATACTTCTCGCTGGTCTTACAGGCCATAAAGGGACCCCTTAGAATCATACCAAGGCCGCACAAACCTGCGCCCGCCCTAAAGAATCAACATACTCTACTAACTAACGTCATACTAAATATCTAAAGACATAAATGCCTATCCTACGACTAACAATGAAGCATACCATATCGCCTAAAATCAAGACCGAGCTCACACACAAGCCCATCAAAGCTCACATAGACTCCTAGACCACCCGAGACCCTTCCTAGAGAACCACAGAGCTCTGACCTCAACCACCGCACAGACATGCCATCCAACTCACGCTAAACAGACCTCTCCCCTCACAAAGTTACCAATCACGCCACAGACCTCTCTCTCCGCACTCACCACCTGACCTTCTTCCTCACCTCCACAGACTCTCCCTCCCACCACCACAGACTTCTCCCTCACAACCCCCACCAACACTCTCCCTCACACTCACAGACTCTCCCTCACAGTGGCACTCACAGACTCTCCCTCACAGTGGCACTCACAGACTCTCCCTCACAGTGGCACTCACAGACTCTCCCTCACAGCTCCACAGACGCTCCTCTCACCCACAGCCACAGACTCCTCCCTCAAACAGCCCCACCGAACTCCTTCCCACAGCTCTGTCACATACTTCATCCCTCCCGACCCAGCTCTGACTCTCCCATTCTACGTTATACACCGCACTAGTGTACTCTGCTCAGCGCTTACTGGCCA
>WNGS01165503.1:11871541-11894803 GCA_020271785.1 Procambarus virginalis | reverse complement strand
TAGAGATGTCAAAGTGTGTGGTTGCTAATAGACGAGGCTCTCAATCCTCTCCCACGCCCACAGTAATGGCTGCCCCACGCCCACAGTAAGGCCTGCCCCACGCCCACAGTAATGGCCTGCCCCACGCCCACAGTAATGGCCTGCCCCACGCCCACAGTAATGGCCTGCTCCACGCCCACAGTAATGGCCTGCCCCACGCCCACAGTAATGGCCTGCCCCACGCCACAGTAATGGCCTGCCCCACGCACCACAGTAATGGCCTGCCCACGCCACACAGTAATGGCCTGCCCCAAGCCCACAATAATGGCCTGCTCCACGCCCACAGTAATGGCCACGCCCACAGTAATGGCCTGCCCCACGCCCACAGTAATGGCCTCCCCCACGCCCACAGTAATGGCCACGCCGGCAGTAATGGCCACGCCCACAGTAATGGCCACGCCCACAGTAATGGCCACGCTCACAGTAATGGCCTGCCCCACGCCCACAGTAATGGCCTGCTCCACGCCCACAGTAATGGCCACGCCCACAGTAATGGCCACGCCCACAGTAATGGCCTGCCCCACGCCCACAGTAATGGCCTGCTCCACGCCCACAGTAATGGCCACGCCCGCAGTAATGACCTGCCCCACGCCCACAGTAATGGCCTCCCCCACGCCCGCAGTAATGGCCACGCACACAGTAATGGCCTGCCCCACGCCCACAGTAATGGCCTGCCCCACGCCCACAGTAATGGCCTGCTCCACGCCCACAGTAATGGCCACGCCCACAGTAATGGCCTCCCCACGCCCACAGTAATGGCCTGCTCCACGCCCACAGTAATGGCCTGCTCCACGCCCACAGTAATGGCCTGCCCCACGCCCACAGTAATGGCCTGCTCCACGCCCACAGTAATGGCCTGCCCCACGCCCACAGTAATGGCCTGCTCCACGCCCACAGTAATGGCCTGCCCCACGCCCACAGTAATGGCCTGCTCCACGCCCACAGTAATGGCCACGCCCGCAGTAATGGCCTGCCCCACGCCCACAGTAATGGCCTGCCCCACGCCCACAGTAATGGCCTGCCCCACGCCCGCAGTAATGGCCACGCCCACAGTAATGGCCTGCTCCACGCCCACAGTAATGGCCTGCTCCACGCCCACAGTAATGCCCTGCCCCACGCCCACAGTAATGGCCTGCTCCACGCCCACAGTAATGGCCACGCCCACAGTAATGGCCTCCCCCACGCCCACAGTAATGGCCTCCCCCACGCCCACAGTAATGGCCTCCCCCACGCCCACAGTAATGGCCTGCCCCACGCCCACAGTAATGGCCTGCTCCACGCCCACAGTAATGGCCTCCCCCACGCCCACAGTAATGGCCTGCCCCACGCCCACAGTAATGGCCTGCCCCACGCCCACAGTAATGGCCTGCTCCACGCCCACAGTAATGGCCACGCCCGCAGTAATGGCCTGCCCCACGCCCACAGTAATGGCCTGCTCCACGCCCACAGTAATGGCCTGCCCCACGCCCACAGTAATGGCCTCCCCCACAGTAATGGCCTGCCCCACGCCCACAGTAATGGCCTCCCCACGCCCACAGTAACGGCCTCCCCCACGCCCACAGTAACGGCCTCCCCCCACGCCTGACGTGTGAGGTGTGAGGTGATGGGGCTGTCTCACGCGCCAGACGGGCTCACACCACCATACCATAAAGACTATCCAGCTTCGTGATCTAGCCGGAGTTCTCGGCTATATGGCGGGAAATGAAGGGTAGAGTGACGCTTTAATTCCGAGACGTGTGACAGCGCCTTGTAGGAGGACGTGACTGCTTAAGTCATTAACGTAAATAAGATTTAGTCACACATCTATTTCTTATCACGACTGACGGCCCAATCGCTGCGATATATATATTTCATGAAGCTATGGGTTTCCCCCTGGCGGGGCGGGTCTTCAGCAGGCAGTCTGTGCCCGCTCTTCCCTACGGTCGTTCGAGCCCCCGTGAGCTTTCTCAACCATCTATGGCCATCACATTTGCATAAATACAAGTACTACAGCGTATCTATATCAGGCGGGAGAGAAGGGGCGAGAATTACCCATCACTTGTGCTGCTCATGTACGGGCCGACGCTGTCTCGGCCGCGCCGCTGCTCAACAGATGGCGTTAGTAACCTCTGGCGCGGGACACTTTGACAGGTCACCTGTCTCTTTACAATTCTGGCCAGACCTCGGCAACGGCTGCCACCATTGTTATGGCGCCCTACCTACCAACGGAACGGAACTATCTAGGGAGAAAAGCGCCAAGCCATTAAGACTATATAGCACTTGGAAGGGGTTAGGATAAGGATTTGGGATGGGACGGGGGGAAGGAATGGTGCCCAACCACTTGTGGACGGTCGGGAATTGAACGCCGACCTGCACGAAGGGCGACCGTCCCTCTACCGTGGTATTAACCCCAAGTTTGACCGGCAACTATTTACAAATAATAATTAAACATTTATGAATTCAATAGGAAAATTGACCTACCATTAATGTATAATGATTTACTGTAAATATGTAGCTCTTGTAATAGAACATTGTAACTAGCTGACACTGTCATTATAAGGTGTGAAGGATAGATGAAGCTGTCATTGTAATCTCCGTTGAGGTCTGATGTGAGGTCTGTCCGTCGAGGTCTGATAAAGACCTTTAGTGCCTTTTGTAATACTTTTTGCGCTACCGCCTTAGGGCGCTTGACAGCTGGGTGGACAGCGCTTCGGATTCGTAGTCCTGAGGTTCCACGTTCGATCCCGGTGGAAGCGGAGACAAATGGACAAAATGTTTCTTTCACCCTGAAGCCCCTGTTACCTAGCAGTAAATAGGTACCTGGGAGATAGACAGCTGCTACGGGCTGCTTCCCGGGGGAGGAGGCCTGGTCGAGAACCGGGCCGCGGGGACACTAAGCCCCGAAATCATCTCAAGATAACCTCAAGATAAGATAACCCATCCTCAGGGCTTCAATAGGGACAGGAAGCAGGCGGCTCATCAAAGGTCCTCCAGCCATTCATGGGGATGCTACACTATGGGTTTATAACCCAATGGGTTTACAACCCTATGGGTGAAAAACAGCTCTTGCTCTGTGTTCCACACTGTGGCCCGCGGGTTGGGAACTTGTATGTGTTACAGTCGACCTAATAGGTCGTTAACTAAGTGAATAAATAAATAAGTGGTTAACTTGAGATGGTTACGAGAATCAATTCGTCTGCGGCTCGGTCTCATTCTAGCAGGATGTCTGGTTGGTCAAGCATCCTGCTAGAAGCCTGGTCAACCAGGCTGTTAGACTTGCAGCCTGGTTGATCAGATACGCTTTGGATCTCATTATCATATTCTCTCTTGAACACTGAGGGGTCGGCCAGTTAAGTCCCTTATGTGTAGTGGAAGCGTGTTGAACAGTCTCGGGCCTCTGATGTTGATAGTTCTCTCTTGAACACTGAGGGGTCTGCCAGTTATGTCCCTTATGTGTAGTGGAAGCGTGTTGAACAGTCTCGGGCCTCTGATGTTGATAGTTCTCTCTTGAACACTGAGGGGTCTGCCAGTTATGTCCCTTATGTGTAGTGGAAGCGTGTTGAACAGTCTCGGGCCTCTGATGTTGATAGTTCTCTCTTGAACACTGAGGGGTCTGCCAGTTATGTCCCTTATGTGTAGTGGAAGCGTGTTGAACAGTCTCGGGCCTCTGATGTTAACAGAGTTCTCTCACAGAGTACCTGTTGCACCTCTGCTTTTCAACGGGGGTATTCTGCACATCCTGCCATGCCTCCTGGTCTCATGTGATGTTATTTCTGTGTGCATGTTTGGGACCAGCCCCTCTAATATTTTCCACGTGTAAATTATTATGTATCTCTCCCGCCTGCGCTCAAGAGAATACAGATTTAGTCCACATTTGCCTGACCTATCAAACTATAGTCTCCTTAAATTTTACAATTTAAAAAAACATTTAGAGACTTTAGTTGTGTAATGAAGAAGCTGTCAAAGATGCTCTCTACCATAACATTAGAAGCCTTTTTCCCCTCAAAAGGATACAACCTCCTTCACAACACACACACTTCCTGGTCATTGAGACAACCACTACTCTCTCACACACACACACACACACACACACACACACACACACACACACACACACACACACACACACACACTTCCTGGTCATTGAGACAACCACTACTCTCTCACACACACACACATACACACACCCACACACACAGACGCCTCCCTTATCACACACGAGAAGTGAGAGTGGACAAGGAAGACATGGACAGGCCGAAAGAGGAGCCCACACAAGGAGGACACGAGGAAGAGCAGAGGATAAGAAGCGCCAAGGTACAATGAGGAGTAGGCTGTGAGGGGTGAGGAGAGCACTTGAGGGGTGAGGCCCCTAGTGACATTACCTCTAGTACAGTCTCTCGTGTACTCTCCTAGTTGTGCTTGCGGGGGTTGAGCTCTGGCTCTTTGGTTTCGCCTCTCAACTGTCAATCAACAGGTGTACAGGTTCCTGAGCCTACTGGGCTCTATCATATCTACATTTGAAACTGTGTATGGAGTCAGCCTCCACCACATCACTGACTAATGCATTCCATTTGTCTACTACTCTGACACTCATTTGGGCACTCAATTTCCACCTGTGTCCCCTAGTGCATGTGCCCCTTGAGTTAAATAGTCTGTCTTTATCTACACTATCAATTCCTCTGAGAATCTTGCATGTGGCGATCATGTCCCCTCTAACTTTTCTGTCTTCCAGCGACGAGAGGTTTAATTCCCGTAGTTTCTCCTCGTAGCTCATACATCTCAGTTCGGGTACTAGTCTGGTGGCAAACCTTTGAACCTTTTCCAGCTTAGTCTTATCCTTGACTAGATATGGACTCCATGCTGGAGCTGCATACTCCACGATTTGTCTGACATATGTGGTATACAAAGTTCTGAATGATTCCTTACACAAGTTTCTAAAAGCCGTTCCTATGTTGGCCAATTTAGCATATGCCGCTGATGTTATCCTCTTGATATGGGCTGCAGAGGACAGGTCTGGCGTCATGTCAACCCCCCAGTCTTTGACTCTGACTCTTGAAGAATTTCATCTCACAGATGTGCGCGCGCGCGTGCGTGTGTATCTTCTAGGACAACTACTGACCATCCCTGGGTTGCAGACCCCAAAATCGGCCACACAACCAGGAACTTATTTACTGCTAGGTGAACAGAGGCAGAAGATGAAAGGAAATGCTGCCAATTTGTTTCTACTCCGTTCGGTTACAGCTGAAACTCCAAGTCATTCACCTTTGACCACGAACCCCCCCCCCTTACCCCAGCCTCCCTCCCTCCCACTCTCTCTCTCTCTCTCTCTCTGCAAGGTCGAACATTACAGGAGTAAGAGTCGACTGTTGGAGTGTTTAGGTCGGAGCCAGACTCAGGACTCGTGTCGGTCATGTAGCAAGAGATGCCGTGAGGACACATCACATCACTTGACAAACAAGGCGGTTAAGGTTTCCTTATTGCAAAACCACCCGGACACGTCCTGTCAGACTCAACATTACAAGTGGTTCCTCATGATGAAATTTACCCTCATTTACACCGGTGAAGACACTGTATTATCCAGACTACTGAACCACACGCTAAGGCAGGATAAATGTGACCTTGGAGTGGTGGAACACAAAATGAGGTCGATGAGATTAACGGGTAAAGTAGGATGCTGGATACTCAATTTTCTGTTGAACAGAACACAAAGAGTAACAGTCAATCAGATAAAATCGAGTCTAAGAGCAGTCAAAAGCTCTGTACCTCAGGGTACAGTCCTTGCACCGCTGCTGTTCCTTATTCTCATATCAGATATAGACAAAAATACAAGTCACAGCTTCGAATCATCTTTTGCAGATCACAAAAATCAGCATGAAAATTACCTTTGCTGAAGACATTAATATCTGCTTGTAATTTATCAAAGTTTTTCGACTGGGCAACATCAAATAAAATGATGTTTAACAGTGATACATTCCAGGTACTATGGTGGAAACACGGAACTTAAACGAAACACAGGGTACAGGACACAGGGGTACAGGACACAGGGGTACAGGACACAGGGGTACAGGACACAGGGGTACAGGACACAGGGGTACAGGACACAGGGGTACAGGACACAGGGGTACAGGACACGGGGTACAGGACACAATCAGACCTACTCATAGAAGGAAAGCAACATGTAAAAGATCTGAAAATTATGATGTCTGGCGAACTGACATTTAGAGAACTTAACCGAGCAAATATAGCGGCGGCGGCCAGGAAAATAATGGGATGGATTATGAGAACGTTCATATCCAGAGACCTACAGCAATGATGATACTATTTAAATCACTGGTGCTGTCCCGTCTTGAGTACTGCTCGGTACTCACTTCCCCTTTCAGAAGAGGAGAGATCTCTGAATTAGAGGGAATACAGAGAACATATACGGCACAATACAGAGAACATATACGGCACAATACAGAGAACATATACGGCACAATACAGAAACATATACGGCACAATACAGAGAACATATACGTCACAATACAGAGAACATATACGGCACAATACAGAGGACATATACGGCACAATACAGAGGACATATACGGCACAATACAGAGGACATATACGGCACAATACAGAGGACATATACGGCACGCATAGACACGATAAAACATCTAAATTATTAAACGCTTTAAAATATATCGAACTGTATTATCTGGAAATTAGACGAAAAGTTATCAAATAATATATACATGGAAGATACTGGAGGGCCAGGTCCCAAATTTGCACAGTAGAATAACAAACTGGAGCGAGAGATACGGAAGGAAATGCAAAATAGAACCAGTGAGGAGTAGAGGTGCCATAGGTACAACCAGAGAGAACACTGTCTGAACATCAGAGGTCCACATCTGTTCAACACCCTCCCAGCAACCATTATAAATATTCCCCAAACACAAACGGAGGTCTTAAAGAAACAATTAGGTAAGTTCTTGCAAGAAGTACCGGACCAACCAGGCTGTAGTGGGTATGTGGGCCTGCGGGCCGCTCCAAACAACAGCCTGGTGGACAAGTTATCACAAGTCAAGCCTGGCCTCAGGTGGGCTTGGGAAGTAGAACTCGCAGAACCCTCTCCAGGTATTTTCCAAGTATGCTCCAGGATAATGTGGCTGTATCTACCATATGATAATGTTGAAGATATGAGAGGGTTTAAGACCTCTTGGATGTAGAATACATGTCTAAATTTATTTAGACATGTATTTAGTGTTTTAAACAAGGGTGGGAGCCGGTCGGCCGAGCGGACAGCACGCTGGCTTGTGATCCTGTGGTCCGGGTTCGATCCCAGGCGCCGGCGAGAAACAATGGGCAGAGTTTCTTTCACCCTATCCCCTGTTACCTAGCAGTAAAATAGGTACCTGGGTGTTAGTCAGCTGTCACGGGCTGCTTCCTGGGGTGGGGGTGGAGGCCTGGTCGAGGACCGGGCCGCGGGGACACTAAAGCCCGACATCATCAAGATAACCTGAAGATAAGGGTGCAGGAGCCTGAGGGAGGGAGGAGGACGGGTGCAGTGTAATAACATGACAAAAGAAAGTGTTTTGCCTTTGATGATTCCGAGGATCAACGTCCCCGCGGCCGGTCTCTGATCAGGCCCCTGGATAGTGTCTGGGGCTAGATTCACGAAAGACTTACGCAAGCACTTACGAACCTGTACATCTTTCTCAATCTTTGGCGGCTTTGTTTACAATTATTAAACAGTTAATGAGCTCCGAAGCACAGGAGGCTGTTATAACAATAACAACAGTGATGGCAGTTTTCATGCTGTAAACTGTTTAATAAATGTAACCAAAGCCGTTAAAGATTGAGGAAGATGTACACGTTAGCAAGTGCTTGCGTAAGTGCTTTCGTGAATCTGGCCCCTGTCAACCAGACTGTTGGACGCGGCACCTCGCACCCGTGCTGAAGAGTGTCAAGTGAAGAGGTGAGGAGCAGACACACAGGAGGCAGGCCCACGACGCCCTACATGTCATGATCATCAGGGCTAAGATCACGTCTCTCAACTTGGATCTTGAGGTTATCTTGGAGGTGTCTATCCCTGTGGGTCGGCCAGCTGCACGGCCTATCCTGGCTAGCCTCGTGTGTGTGGCCGTCTTACACCAGCCTCTTATTCTGTGCCTTTTTGAATGAATGTGTTTGTTGGTGGTGGTGTGTGACGCACGGACGGGTGTGTGTGTGTGTGTGTGTGTGTGTGTGTGTGTGTGTGTGTGTGTGTGTGTGTGTGTGTGTGTGTGTGTGTGTGTGTGTGTGTGTGTGTGTGTGTGTACGTACTGTCCTGGGTGTTGGTGGTGTGTGAACTCAACCAGGATTACGTTTTCACTGTGTAGAAGAAACCTTCGGCGGGGTTAAGAGAGAAAGGAACAGGAAAAAATAGGAAAAGAACTCCAGAGAGGAAATTTTTATGAGAGGGAAGGGAAGGGAGGCGGCAGAATGGGTGGTGGTTGTTGGATTGTGGTGGGTGGTGGTAGGTTATGGAAGAGAGAAGGGAGAGGGGACGGGAGAGGAAAGAGGGCATAGATGCTGTGGTTTTGTCTAGGAGGGAGAGTAGAGAGTGGCTGACACACACACACACACACACACACACACACACACACACACACACACACACACACACACCTACATCAAGTAGGCCTATCTGCATGTAATGGAACATCTATCTATAGATTACATCTCTAATTCAAAACATACAAGGCCTGGACCATGTCAGGAACGGAACCAGACTGTGTGGAGTCGCGTCAAGCTCTTCAAGAGTTCTCAAAAGAAAATTCTCAGAGGAATTGACACGAGAGGCCAGACGAACTATTTAACACGGGTGGGACGCGAACAAGGGGACACAGGTGGAAACTGAGTACCCAAATGAGCCACGGGGACTAGAAATAACTTTTTCAGAGTAGTTAACATATGGAATGCATTATGTGGAAAATACTGGAGGGCCAGGTTCCAAATCTACACAGTAAAATAACAGCGTTCTGGAGTGAACGATATGGAAGAAAATGCCGAATAGAACCAGTGAAGAGCAGAGGTGCCATAGGCACAATCAGAGAACACTGTATAAACATTAGAGGTCCGCGGTTGTTCAACGTCCTCCCAGCAACTATAAGAAATATTGCCGGAACAGGCACAGGATGAAGAACCCAGCGGGTTTTCTTCCTATTGGGGAGTGTTGTACATGCTGCTATGGCGGTGTGTCCACTCACAGGATGAGTGACGCTGCCCAATACTGTCACTATGGCGGTGTGTCCACTCACAGGATGAGTGGCGCTGCCCAATACTGTCACTATGGCGGTGTGTCCACTCACAGGATGAGTGACGCTGCCCAATACTTTCACTATGGCGGTGTGTCCACTCACAGGATGAGTGACGCTGCCCAATACTTTCACTATGGCGGTGTGTCCACTCACAGGATGAGTGACGCTGCCCAATACTGTCACTATGGCGGTGTGTCCACTCACAGGATGAATGACGCTGCCCAGTACTGTCACTATGGCGGTGTGTCCACTCACAGGATGAATGACGCTGCCCAGTACTGTCACTATGGCGGTGTGTCCACTCACAAGATGAGTGGCGCTGCCCAATACTGTCACTATGGCGGTGTGTCCACTCACAAGATGAGTGGCGCTGCCCAATAAACTCGCCCCTCGGAGCAAAATTTAAATTGCCGGAACAACCATGGACATCTTCTAGAGAAAACTAGATAATTTTCTCCAAGATGTGCCGGACCAACCGGGCTGTGGTGGGCCTGCGGGCCGCTCCAAGCAACAGCCTAGTTGACCAAGATCTCACAAGTCAAGCCTGGCCTCGGGCTGGGCTTGGGGAGTAGAAGAACTCCCAGAAGCCCATCAAGCAGGGAGCGATGTTGTGGAGGCTGACTCCATATACAGATACGATAGAGCCCAGTAGGTTCAGGAACCTGTACACCAGTTGATAAGACAGTCGAGAGGCGTAACCAAAGAGCCGAAGCTCAACCTCCGCAAGCACAAGTAGGTGAGTACACACACGGGACACCAATAAAACCGGTTGTCGAGATATAAATGACGTCACCATACGACCCTTTATTGGGTTCCTCTGGACATCTCAACCAGTTCTTCCCCTAACTCTTGCGTCTTAATCCCAGCCATCCTGGTTAGTCTCGAGAGCTTAGTACCGCTCCTTGGTTTATTTATACTACCTGGTGTTGCCCCCCTCTCCTTCACCCCCCCCCTCCTCCTCCATCACCCCTCCTCCATCACCCCTCCTCCATCTCACACCAGCTTCTTGCATTTGTTTGTTTACTTCCGTGGCTGACAGTGTGGCGGGAACGCCATGACGCCTCCAGCTGCATCTTCCACCCACTGCTCCTGCTGCACCTGCTACTCCCTTCTCCTGCTGCTCCTACTGCACCTGCTGCTCCTGCTCGTTCTGTTCTTGCTGTCTTTGCTGCGCCTGTGTCTGCTGCTACGTCTGCTGCCTTTACTGCTGTAGACATCCTGCCCTGGCGGCACTTGTTCCCCCTCACCTCTTGATCACCTTTGATCAACTATGATCAAAGATTAACTATTAATGGATTTGGACGTCAAATGTCACACAACATTAATCCAGGATAATTGATCTTTCCGAGGGCGGGAGGCTGTGAGTGCTCTCTTCTCGGATGTTCATGATATTGAACGATAACTATTGTGATCAAGAACTGTGCTACATGTTATCTTCACAAGGATATCACCATAACAGATCCNGGGCCCAGCACCACCCACAGGGTATGGGGCCCAGCACCACCCACAGGGTATGGGGCCCAGCACCACCCACAGGGTATGGGGCCCAGCACCACCCACAGGGTATGGGGCCCAGCACCACCCACAGGGTATGGGGCCCAGCACCACCCACAGGGTATGGGCCCAGCACCACCCACAGGGTATGGGGCCCAGCACCACCCACAGGGTTGGGGCCAGCACCACCCACAGGTATGGGGCCCAGCACCACCCACAGGGTATGGGGCCAGCACCACCCACAGGGTATGGGGGCCCAGCACCACACCACAGGGTATGGGGCCCAGCACCACCCACAGGGTATGGGGCCCAGCACCTCCCACAGGGTATGGGGGCCAGCACCTCCCACAGGGTATGGGGTCCAGCACCTCCCACAGGGTATGGGGTCCAGCACCACCCACAGGGTATGGGGTCCAGCACCACCCACAGGGTATGGGGGCCCAGCACCACCCACAGGGTATGGGGCCCAGCACCTCCCACAGGGTATGGGGTCCAGCACCTCCCACAGGGTATGGGGGCCCAGCACCACCCACAGGGTATGGGGCCCAGCACCACCCACAGGGTATGGGGCCCAGCACCACCCACAGGGTATGGGGCCCAGCACCTCCCACAGGGTATGGGGGCCAGCACCTCCCACAGGGTATGGGGTCCAGCACCTCCCACAGGGTATGGGGTCCAGCACCACCCACAGGGTATGGGGCCCAGCACCACCCACAGGGTATGGGGGCCCAGCACCACCCACAGGGTATGGGGCCCAGCACCTCCCACAGGGTATGGGGGCCAGCACCTCCCACAGGGTATGGGGGCCAGCACCTCCCACAGGGTATGGGGTCCAGCACCACCCACAGGGTATGGGGCCCAGCACCACCCACAGGGTATGGGGCCCAGCACCACCCACAGGGTATGGGGTCCAGCACCTAGCACAGGGTATGGGGGTCCAGCACCACCCACAGGGTATGGGGGCCCAGCACCACCCACAGGGTATGGGGGCCCAGCACCACCCACAGGGTATGGGGCCCCAGCACCACCCACGGGGCGGGCATGCGGGTACAGAATACATTAGCAACAACAAACTCACCAGCAATATAGCTGACTCTCTGGTCTCTGGCGGCCGCCGTGTACTCCTGTCCCCCGTTTTCTGTGGGAAGACAACAACACCGTGAGCATATTGTACGCAAGACAACATTAATAGATATGTGCAACACGTGCTGGATATGTATGTTTATATGCTACATAAACACACACACACACACCAAAGACCAAAGAGCCAAAGCTCAACCCCCGCAAGCACAAATAGGTGAGTACACAGCATATTCGATGCGAGGACATACATTTTACATATATTTTCACATAAAAAAATAAATCTAATCGCAAACAGGGATACATATTTGTGTACACTTAGAGGTGAACCTCGCTTCTGGGTGTACACACATGTGAGTGAGTTTACTGCGGTCCTGAAATTCAGCTCCAATCAACAGCCTGTTGGACCAAACTCTCACAAGTCAAGCCTGGCCTCACGTCGGGCTTGAGGGAGTAGAACTCCCAGAACCCCATCAAGCAGGTATTGTACCTGCTCCAGTACTCTTTCTCATCCTCATATCAGGTACACTCTATAGTAACGTATCATCCTTCACGACATTAGACTTTTAATGAAAGCAGACTATGCAGAGAACACAGGACTACCATGAGTTGGTTTCAGAGGACACCTCCAATCTAGTCTTAATCAGGTCTTTCAACTGCAAGACCAATGACAGGTTGGATAACAAGAACCTTTCACACTAGAGATGCTATACCAATGATGACAGTCTTCAAGACACTACTGCTCTACAACAAGAACACAAGAGTGAGCTGGCTCTACAAGATTAGCATTGCTTAGTACAACCCAATCTCTCATAATGCCTTAACAACCAAGTTCTTTGACACTGTCAACATATTGTCTCTGGCCATCGGAAGACATGGGAATTGTAATATATGCCCCATGCTATACCCCAGGGTATGCGAGTGGCTGTAGCCCAGGGTATCGAACCTGGGGTATGGTATACGAGCTCCAGCTGTGAACCAAATTTGATTATCACTGGAATATGAGGAAGATGTGAACTACTGCAACTGGTCACTCTCAAAATACCGAACATTTTCTACATATTATTTCCAAATTGGTAAGCATTACAGCCATACAGAGTGAAACATTGACTTGCACTCTGCAAGATGTGCACTCGAGTCCCTCTACCAAGGCGATGACGCTCACTCAAATAATATAGGTTATAGTGACACTCAAATTCCTATTGGTCTTAAAGAGAAATTTGGTTTCTCAAAGACCGGTCATTCCTCCAGTTACTGTCCAGGCTCGACGGTGCTTAACCCGAGTGAAAGTTGGTTTTACAAACAAGTAACAGTTTTCCTGCCCGAACAAGTTCACTACATGTGGATTCCGTCAAGAATAATGACACCAAAATGCATTTCACTGTATTAACCAGCGTTGTTTACATAAGAGGTAGCCATGATAGAAAACGTATTAACCCGCCGCCGCCCGCCTCCAGGGGTGACTCGGGTAGATGATGTCGGGCGGTTAGTGTAACTCGTCCTTCTAATAGAACGCCGTATTTTGACGTATACGCCATCTAATGCAAAAATCGTCGTACTAGAAAATGTTAGCGGGTCATGAAATTGACATCCTGCTCCGTTTTCTGTTTTCGATCCTCTGGTAGGTTAGGATAAGGGACCTTTTAGTACGACAGTTTCTTGACGCAGGGGAGACCTTAGGAGAACGGAGTGGGTAGTGGCATCCGGCCCGGAGCCGGCCCAAGCAGTTCTGGTCACGTCTGGCTAACTACTTGCATAATGCACGCTACTCTTCTTCCATTTACATGCGCACGCGCGCGCGCACACACACACTTCCTCCACAAGCACAGTCACTCAAGTATATGTTTCTGCGTGCGTGCGCCGGCTCACGCCCGCCTAGCCAACACTTACACATTGTGGAGGGGCCAGGACACACGGTGGGAGGGGCCAGGACACAGGGTGGGAGGGGCCAGGACACAGGGTGGGAGGGGCCAGGACACAGGGTGGGAGGGGCCACGACACAGGGTGGGAGGAGCCAGGACACAAGGTGGGAGGAGCCAGGACACAGGGTGGGAGGAGCCAGGACACAAGGTGGGAGGAGCCAGGACACAGGGTGGGAGGAGCCAGGACACAAGGTGGGAGGAGCCAGGACACAAGGTGGGAGGAGCCAGGACACAGGGTGGAGGAGCCAGGACACAGGGTGGGAGGAGCCAGGACACAGGGTGGGAGGAGCCAGGACACAGGGTGGGAGGAGCCAGGACACAAGGTGGGAGGAGCCAGGACACAGGGTGGGAGGAGCCAGGACACAGGGTGGGAGGAGCCAGGACACAAGGGGGAGGAGCCAGGACACAAGGTGGGAGGAGCCAGGACACAGGGTGGGAGGAGCCAGGACACAGGGTGGTACACCACTATCGACACCCACCATTAATTTCACGATACGCCATAATTGGCTCCGTAAGCTGCCTGACCTTTGACCCCCACATGACCTGGCGAGGGAAGGTATTACACACCTGAAGGAGGTCAACACGTGTGGACACACCTGAAGGAGGTCAACATGTGTGGACACACCTGAAGCAGGTCAACACGTGTGGACACACCTGAAGGAGGTCAACATGTGTGGAAACACCTGAACAATGCTCAACATATTGCAAGATCTTCACGGCACAGATTATCGCTAACACAACACACGATGGGTTGTTTCAAGCGCAGGTCAGACACATACATAAATGAGTCTGGGTGGATATATTCAGAGCGACTTCATATGAGCCAATAGGCCTCATAGTTCCCTTAATTTCTATGCTTCTTTGCTCCTTGAGGGATTCTGGTATCACGCTAAGGACCTCGTTTTATCTGGTGATTTAGCAGGCGTTGCAGAATGATTTTGAAGTTGCAATGCAGATGAGGACAGGCCAGATGGCCGAGGTGGGCACGTCTCTTGACCTCAGTGAAGAGGTCAACCCGCTGCTCTCCGTGACCTGACCGTCACGTCTGGCCCCGCCCCTCACCCCGCCAGGCCCTTGGCCACCTGGGCCATGTGTATGTCTGGCCACCTGGTCATGTGTATGGCCACCTGAGCCACTATATGGCCACCTGATCACTAGTACGGCTTTATGGATGACATCCAAGCTCCAGATAATATAACTGATATTAACACAAACCTTTGACAGAGAAATTGACAACATTGATGCACTCAGCTCCTGGGCCTGACTCGTGGAATTTAATATTCATAAAGAAATGTAAAGTACCAGTAGCGAGAGCACTCAGCGTAATATGGAGAAAGAGCCTGGAAACAGGGGAGATACCAGCTGTACTTAAATCACCAGATATAGCTTCTCTGCACAAGGGGGGTAGTAAAGCTTTGGCAAAAAACTATAGACCAGTTGCACTAACATCACACATAATTCAAGCTTTTCAAGGACTGATTAGTAATCAAATCTTCAGTTTTATGGAAAATAATGAACTACACAACCCAGGACAACATGGCTTTAGAGCGGGAAGATCCTGTCTGTCACAGTTACTCAACCACTATGACAAAATCACAGAAGCATTAGAAGACAAACAAAATGCAGATGTTGTATACACAGACTTTGCAAAGGCATTCAATAAGTGTGGCCATGGCGTGGTAGCCCATAAAATGAGATCAATATGAATAACGGGTGAAGTGGGGCGTTGGATTTTCAACTTTTTGTCAAACAGAATGTTGGGAGTGACGGCCAATCAAATAAGATGAAGCCGAAGTGCAGTGAAACGCTCTGTACCCCAGGGTACAGTCCTTGCACCGCTGCTCTGTACCCCAGGGTACAGTCCTTGCACCGCTGCTCTGTACCCCAGGGCACAGTCCTTGCACCGCTGCTCTGTACCCCAGGGTACAGTCCTTGCACCGCTGCTCTGTACCCCAGGGAACAGTCCTTGCACCGCTGCTCTGTACCCCAGGGCACAGTCCTTGCACCGCTGCTCTGTACCCCAGGGCACAGTCCTTGCACCGCTGCTCTGTACCCCAGGGTACAGTCCTTGCACCGCTGCTCTGTACCCCAGGGCACAGTCTTTGCACCGCTGCTCTGTACCCCAGGGCACAGTCCTTGCACCGCTGCTCTGTACCCCAGGGCACAGTCCTTGCACCGCTGCTCTGTACCCCAGGGAACAGTCCTTGCACCGCTGCTCTGTACCCCAGGGCACAGTCCTTGCACCGCTGCTCTGTACCCCAGGGCACAGTCCTTGCACCGCTGCTCTGTACCCCAGGGCACAGTCCTTGCACCGCTGCTCTGTACCCCAGGGCACAGACCTTACCCCACAGGTCTTTTCCATTCTTATCTCGGATATAGACAAACATACGGGTCACAGCTTCGTGTCATCCTTTGCTGATGATACAAAAATTAGCCTGCAAATTTCCTCTATAGAAGACACCGAGAAGCTAAAAGAAGATATTAATAAAATATTCGACTGGGCAACTGAAAATAACATGATGTTTAACGGAGCCTAGTTCTAGGTACTGAGGTATGGGGGAAACGAGGGAGTTCAATCAAACACAGGGTATAGGACACAGAGGGTACAGGGGTACACGACACAGGGGTACACGACACAGGGGTACACGACACAGGGGTACACGACACAGGGGTACACGACACAGGGGTACACGACACAGGGGTACACGACACAGGGGTACACGACACAGGGGTACACGACACAGGGGTACACGACACAGGGGTACACGACACAGGGGTACACGACACAGGGGTACACGACACAGGGGTACACGACACAGGGGTACACGACACAGGGGTACACGACACAGGGGTACACGACACAGGGGTACACGACACAGGGGTACACGACACAGGGGTACACGACACAGGGGTACACGACACAGGGGTACACGACACAATCATAGAACGAAAGCAACATGTAAAGGATCAGGGAACTATGATGTCTGGCGACCTGACAATGTAGTGAACCCCATCAAGCAGGAACACACGCCATCAGGAACGTTGAGTAATCAGTGACAGCCCCGCTCCTGTGCCAGGTAAGTCCACTACGGGCTCACCATAGCCCGTGCTACTTGTTGTTCCGAGAAGCTGAATCTTAAACAAGAAACAACAACGTAGAGTCATTATTGCAACACTAAGAGTCTAGTTCGTACTCTCTTAACACGCTAGAGCCTCGCTACAGAGCAGAGAGCCAGATCCTGGCTGTCCAAGAGCTACCTTGCTCTCACCCCGCATTCGAGCTCTGTATTCCCAGCCTTGCTCCACCACTGTGCTCGAGGCCTCGCACAACCTTCCTCGTCTCATCTCTCACCAACACACACTACAGTTCTAACATACGACTCCTGTAACCAAGACTATATTAATGAACAAACACAGTACTCGTTAAACATCTCCCAATATCTCATACGAGAGAGACAGAGAGAGAGACAGAGAGAGAGACCGACAGAGAGAGAGACAGAGACAGAGAGAGGAGAGAGAGAGAGAGAGAGAGAGAGAGAGAGAGAGAGAGAGAGAGAGAGAGAGAGAGAGAGAGAGAGAGAGAGAGAGAGGAGCACTTCTGTAGACCTCATCATCGTTCTCTCATACTAACTATTCATCGTCCAGCGTGTTCCGCTTACCGTGCCACCCACACCCCTGCACCAACCATAACACCCCCACCCACACACTGCTGGCTTAAATACCTGCTTAATGATGGGGTTCTGGAGTTCTTCTACTACCAAGCCCGGCCCGAGGCCAGGCTTGACTTTTGAGAGTTGGTCCACCAGGCTGTGCTAGGAGCGGCCCGCAGGGCCAACATACCCACCACAGCCCGGCTGGTCCGGAACTTCTCTTAGAAAACAGTCCAGTTCCTCTTGAAGATGTCCACGGTTGTTCCGGCAATATTTCTTATAGTCGCTGGGAGGACGTTGAACAACCGCGACCTCTGATGTTTATACAGTGTTCTCTGATTGTGCCTATGACACCTCTGCTCTTCACTGGTTCTATTCAGCATTTTCTTCCATATCGTTCACTCCAGTACGTTGTTATTTTACTGTGCAGATTTGGGACCTGGCCCTCCAGTATTTTCCATGTGTATATTATTTGGTATCTCTCTCGTCTCCTTTCTAGAGAGTACATTTGGAGAGCTTTGAGACGCTCCCAATAATTTAGGATTACCCCACCCACTCACTACACCAAAAGGTTAAGGGGGCGTAGAACCCCAAATATTCATTAGGTAAACAAGTTACAGAATAGAATTGTGTTATTTACAAACGTGTTTATCATTGTCTTCCCTCCTCCCCCAGTGGGGCAGTAATGGATGCTGGTGTTAGTATAAGATGTTTATAAGGGCGGGAAGTTAACTGAAGATATACGCCTCACAGAGCCCTCTGTCTCCGTCATTATCTCTACCAGCCAGTCCTCCTAAGGTCTCCCAACGTCAAGAAACTGACGTACTAAAGTGCCCATTATCCTACCCTACCAGAGGACCCAAAACAGAAAACGGACAGTACGTCACTTTCGCGAGTCGCTTTTATTTTTTAGTACGACGATTTTGTGGCCTTAAGGTGGCGTATACGTCAAAATATCACGTTCTAGGAGGACGAATTGATGCTTTCAGTGTCCTCGTGGGGAGCCAACAGTGATGAAACCACGTCTAAAATAAAGCCCAACCACCTACGTTGACGCTAGACTCTTCAAGTATCATTGTAAACTTCTAGTAAATCTTGTAGACATCTAGGCGGTGTTTACGTCCCCGGCCAAGACCTGGGACCAGATTCACGAAGCACTTACGAACCTGTACACCTTTCCTCAATCTTTGACGGCTTTATTTACATTTATTAAACAGTTTACAAGCATGAAAACTTGCCAATCAACTGTTGTTATTGTTATAAACAGCCTCCTGGTGCTTCGGAGCTCATTAACTGTTTAATAATTGTAAACAAAGCCGCCAAAGATTGAGAAAAGATGTTCACATTCTTAAGTACTTGCGTAACTGCTTCTTGAATCTGTTCCCAGAAGACTCTTGTCATGGTTCCCAATAAGTCTCCCGTCACCTGCACTACTGCCCTCGCTGTGTCCTATCTTGAGGTTATCTTGAGATGATTTCGTGGCTTTAGTCCCCGCGGCCCGGTCCTCGACCAGGCCTCCACCCCCAGGAAGCAGCCCGTGACAGCTGACTAACACCCAGGTACTTATTTTACTGCTAGGTAACAGGGGCATAGGGTGAAAGAAACTCTGCCCATTGTGTCTCGCCGGCGCCTGGGATCGAACCCAGGACCACAGGATCACAAGTCCATCGTGCTGTCCGCTCGGCCGACCGGCTCCCTGTGTCAACCAAACTGCTGGTTTTCTCCCAAACATTTACCATTTAATAGAAAATAAATTAACAAAATGTAAAACATTTAGTCTACACACGTTAATTAGATCATTACAAATGAGATAACAGCAGAGTCGTTAAAGCCGATCAGATAGTGTTGAAACTACATTCAACTAACAATTTACGACAGTGAGGGATATGCCTGCGATTACTTTAATAGGTCAATATGGAGGTAATCTGCCAGGGGGCTTACCTGGGAGATGAGGAGGGGGGGGGGGTGGCTTATATATAGGAATGACTGAGATGTGAGGCGCTACGGGATCACCATAGCCCGTGCTACATAGACACTTCGTTCTGAGTAGCTAAATCTGAAACAACAATGGAGGTGTGAGGGATTACGGGGCTATTCATGCCCGTGCCACCTCTTGGGTGGCTTAATCTTCATCAATCAAAGGCGCAGGAAGCCGCTTTTGACAAGCTTCCCCCGACCCTTGTCAAGCCGCCCGCCCACGCCCACCTCCTGGCTTTATATGGCTGCTTCCTGGTTCGATTTATCATCTAGGTTCGTATCCCCTGGCTTTATCGTGTCCCCTAACCCCTGGCTTTATCATGTCCCCTAACACCTGGCTTTATCATGTCCCCTAAACCCTGGCTTTATCATGTCCCCTAACACCTGGCTTTATCATGTCCCCTAACCCCTGGCTTTATCATGTCCCCTAACACCTGGCTTTATCATGTCCCCTAACACCTGGCTTTATCATGTCCCCTAACACCTGGCTTTATCATGTCCCCTAACACCTGGCTTTATCATGTCCCCTAACACCTGGCTTTATCATGTCCCCTAACCCCTGGCTTTATCATGTCCCCTAACACCTGGCTTTATCATGTCCCCTAACCCCTGGCTTTATCATGTCCCCTAACCCCTGGCTTTATCATGTCCCCTAACCACCTGGCTTTATCGTGTCCCCTAACCCCTGGCTTTACCATGTCCCCTAACCCCTGGCTTTATCGTGTCCCCTAACCCCTGGCTTTATCATGTCCCCTAACACCTGGCTTTATCGTGTCCCCTAACACCTGGCTTTATCGTGTCCCCTAACACCTGGCTTTATCGTGTCCCCTAACACCTGGCTTTATCGTGTCCCCTAACACCTGGCTTTACCATGTCCCCTAACCCCTGGCTTTATCGTGTCCCCTAACCCCTGGCTTTATCGTGTCCCCTAACCCCTGGCTTTATCGTGTCCCCTAACACCTGGCTTTATCGTGTCCCCTAACCCTGGCTTTATCGTGTCCCCTAACCCTGACGTTACCTATTGAGGTGCACAACAAATATATAAACATAAATCCACAGGGATATTCTCACCATTGGGGGGGGGGGAATGCAGCTTCTCTGTGTATATAACCAAAGTTTACTTTCGTTCCGTAGAGCGATGGGTACTACCGTAGTCTACCTTGCTGGGTGGTTAGTAAGGTCTACGGTGAGTAAAGTCACACACCAGCGGTAAGGAAGCCACTGGAGGACGTGATTGGACACCAGAGGAGCCCTCAGAGGCGGTTGATAGGGCTAGAGATGTCAAAGTGTGTGGTGCAACAGACGAGGTCTCAATCCTCCTCCACGCCCACAGTAATGGCCTGCCCCACGCCCACAGTAATGGTCTGCCCCACGCCCACAGTAATGGCCTGCTCCACGCCCACAGTGATAGCCTGCTCCACGCCCACAGTAATGGCCTGCCCCACGCCCGCAGTAATGGCCTGCTCCACGCCACAGTAATGGCCTGCCCCAGCCCACAGTAATGGCCTGCCCCACGCCCACAGTAATGGTCTGCTCCACGACCACAGTAATGGCCACGCCCGCAGTAATGGCCTGCCCCACGCCCACAGTAATGGCCTCCCCCCACGCCACAGTAATGGCCCCCCCCCACCAGTAACGGCCTCCCCCACGCCTGACGTGTGAGGTGTGAGGTGATGGGGCTGTCTCACGCGCCAGACGGGCTCACACCACCATACCATAAAGACTATCCAGCTTCGTGATCTAGCCGGAGTTCTCGGCTATATGGCGGGAAATGAAGGGTCGAGTGACGCTTTAATTCCGAGACGTGTGACAGCGCCTTGTAGGAGGACGTGATGCTTAAGTCATTAACGTAAATAGATTTAGTCACACATCTATTTCTTATCACGACTGACGGCCCAATCGCTGCGATATATATATTTCATGAAGCTATGGGTTTCCCCTGGCGGGGCGGGTCTTCAGCAGGCCGTCTGTGCCCGTTCTTCCCTACGGTCGTTCGAGCCCCGTGAGCTTTCTCAACCATCTATGGCCATCACATTTGCATAAATACAAGTACTACAGCGTATCTATATCAGGCGGGAGAGAAGGGCGAGAATTACCCATCACTTGTGCTGCTCATGTACGGGCCGATGCTGTCTCGGCCGCGCCGCTGCTCAACAGATGGCGTTAGTAACCTCTGGCGCGGGACACTTTGACAGGTCACCTGTCTCTTTACAATTCTGGCCAGACTCGGCAACGGCTGCCACCATTGTTATGGCGCCCTACCTACCAACGGGACTATCTGGGGGAAAGCGCCAAGCCATTAAGACTATATAACACTTGGAAGGGGGTAGGATAAGGATTTGGGATGGGACGGGGGGAAGGAATGGTGCCCAACCACTTGGACGGGCGGGGATTGAACGCGACTTGCACGAAGGGAGACCGTCCCTCTACCGTGGTATTAACCCAAGTTTGACCGGCAACTATTTACAAATAATAATTAAACATTTATGAATTCAATAGGAAATTGACCTACCATTAATGTATAATGATTTACTGTAAATATATAGCTCTTGTAATAGAACATTGTAACTAGCTGACACTGTCATTATAAGTGTGAGGATAGATGAAGCTGTCATTGTAATCTCCGTTGAGGTCTGATGTGAGGTCTGTCCGTTGAGGTCAGATAAAGACCTTTAGTGCCTTTTGTAATACTTTTGCGCTACCGCCTTAGGGCGCTTGACAGCTGGGTGGACAGCGCTTCGGATCGTAGTCCTGAGGTTCCACGTTCGATCCCCGGTGGAAGCGGAGACAAATGGACAAAGGCTGTCATCCTTGAAGGCTGTCATCCTTGAAGGCTGTCATCCTTGAAGGCTGTCATCCTTGAGGGCGTCACTAGGCTGTCATCCTTGAAGGGCTGTATCCTGATGTCTCATGGTGTATCCTGAGGCTGTCATCCTTGAGGGCTGTCATCCTTGAAGGCTGTCATCCTTGAGGGCTGTCATCCTTGAAGGCTGTCATCCTTGAAGGCTGGGTCATCCTTGAAGGCTGTCATCCTTGAGGGCTGTCATCCTTGAGGGCTTTCATCCTTGAGGGCTGTCATCCGCGTTCCTTGAAGGGTCTGCATTTCCGAGTCATCATCCTTGGAGCTCACAGGGCTGTCATCCTTGAAGGCTGTCATCCTTGACACTGAGCTGTCATCCTTGAAGGCTGTCATCCTTGAACTGTATCGAGCTGTCATCCTTGAGGGCTGTCATCCTTGACGGCTGTCATCCTTGAGGGCTGTCATCCTTGAAGGCTGTCATCCTTGAAGGCTGTCATCCTTGAAGGCTGTCATCCTTGAAGGCTGTCATCCTTGAAGGCTGTCATCCTTGAAGGCTGTCATCCTTGAAGGCTGTCATCCTTAAGGCTGTCATCCTTAAAGGCTGTCTCAAGTATGAGCCATCACTGATCGCTTAATTATGAGGCAGTATCGTGATTTATCAGTGAGAAGATCCACAGGGGCCGTGAGACGATTCAAACCTAGCGCTGGATGTTCCCAGATGAACGCCCAAACGACTACGCCACAACATGGTCAAAAGAATTGCAACCTGGGGGTACTACTGCACCTGGGATACACAGGTGTGGCAAACACTGGTACGGCATCAGGTGAAGCCTCGGAACCCTAGTGGGTTCAGTACTCCAGGGTATTGACCAATGAAAAATGATCTAAATTATCAAACCAAATTGCATGATTTTGTAATCGATTATTATTGAATCTAGATTCAATATTTTCTCAATTGAAAATGCTTTTACAATTGGTTATGGAAAAAGCATTTTCAATAGAAACATTATTGAATGTGCTTGAATACAGATTACAAGATA
>WNGS01165503.1:11819615-11831803 GCA_020271785.1 Procambarus virginalis | reverse complement strand
AAAATGGCATTATGAGGCAGAACAGTGAGGATGCCTCACCTGGACTCTGGGCTGTCACCTGGTGGCAGCCAGGCATGATGGAACAATTATTTTTTAATCGGCACTATTATTTGCCTGGTTCTATTAATTTAATTCTCTTGGGCGAGTGGTTTTTGTACTGCCGTAACTTTTAGGTGCTTCTCCTTGGTTATGGGTTGCTCTGTTTTCCCCATGCCTCCCTCACCTCTTTATTTAACAAAATGAGATTCTGGTCTTGATTTCTGTTTGGCTACAAAGTGGAGCTGAAATGTTATGGTACTGGTCTCCCTAAGTTCCAGGGAGCTACTGAGGGAACCAGCACAAAATATTAGTAATTTGTGGAAAAAAATACTTTTTTTTTTTTTAACTTTATTTTGTAACATTTTGTTATAAAAATACATAATTTGTTAAAAGTTACACAAACCACCTCACAAAAAATATTGCTTACATCACATGTGGTGATTGGGGGAAACCGAAGGGCCTTGTCTGTTGTATCAACATGCTCAATTTTATTAGTGTTAAAATATTTACAAGTTTACATGACTACCTTACCTTGCAGTTACCTTGCAATGATTTCAGGCTCAACATTCTTGTAGCCTGGTCCTTGACCAGGCTTCCTGGTTGCTGGATTGGTCAACCAGGCTGTTGGACGCAGCTGCTCTCGGCCTGATGTATGAATCACAGCCTGGTTGATCAGGTATCCTTTGGAGGTGTTTATCCAGATCGCTCTTGAACACTGAGGAATCAGCCAGTTATGCCCCTTATGTGTAGTGGAAGTGTGTTGAACAGTCTCGGGCCTCTGATGTTGATAGGGCTCTCTCTGAGTACCCGTTGCACCTCTGCTTTTCAATGGGGGCATTCTGGACATTCTGCCATCCCTCCTGGTTTCATGTGATGTTATTTCTGTGTGCAGGTTTGGGACCCGCCTCTCTAATATTTTCCATGTGTAAATTATTATGTGTATCTCCCGCCTGCGCTCAAGAGAATACAGATTTAGGCATTTTAGTCCCAATAGTTTACTGCTAGAATCCACTTAGTAAAGCATTAAAGGATCTCTGCATGCTAATCAGGTAAGCAATTCTGTCATTGTGCAACAGTACATATTCCACTCTAAGAGAGCACTAGTGTTTTGCTATACCAATGATGATACTTTTCATTTCTAGTTTGATAGTTCTTGTTATCCAACCTGTCATTTTTCTTGCAGATTTGATGGCTACTTTGTGTTCTTTAAAGGTAAGATCTTCTAACATGAGTACACCCAATGCCTTTACGTCGTTTTTCATTCTATGTTATGATTTCACTGTATTTTGTACATGATTTCCATTTTTATATTTTCATTTTTTCTGTAGCGCAGGAGCTGGAACTTATCTTCATTAAATACCACATTATTTTCTGTAGCCCATTGAAAGACCTGATTTACATCTGATAATTATAATTATAAACTGAGACTTCTTTAAATTACTGTATAATTATAAACTATTTACCATATGACTATGGTAAACTAATCATTTTTAACTGGACATCAAATGGTAATAATATACAGTACAGTACCAACATGCAACTGTTAAATATTTTATATTTCAATTAGCAAACTCTGAAATGAAGTTTAGTGCAATAAACCATAAGACTTTATTGATAAAAGGATATCCAACAGGGTTGTTGAGTTATGCAACAACATAATACAATATTATTGTACTGACACCACAGATGTGAGATTGCTGGATATGTGATTTCTTCCCGAGTTTCGGACAAGGAACTCGACAGTCATACTATAGAATTGATCCTATGAAGTATGATTAGCCATATATATGAATAGGTTTAGGTGGACATAAATAGAGCTGCCTCATATGGGCTACGATGCCTTCTGCACTCTACGATGCCTTCATAAGAATATTATTCTTATATTCAATACATTTATTTAGCATAATCTGATGTAGGTACCTTACCTTACCTTGACTTCTTTTTCTGAAAGTTTACAAATTCAAACGTCGTTGCACAAATAAGCAGTTTATGAAGTTATATGAAAAATGTTGGATACATCAAATGTTTATACTTATCAAATTATAATAATCATCAGCCAAATATACTGTACATTAATTTTGTTACTGCTCAAAAGTAGGTAGTACTGTATGTGTCATTTATATATATATATTATATTATATATTATATATATGTATAGAGAGAGAAACCGGTTCCATTAAAATCTTATCTAGTCACAGATATAACGAAGGCACAATATTAACAGTGACAATGTCAGATATAATTGTTAAGGCACTTGGTTCTTCAATATTAAATTACTACACACACATCTGGTAATTTAAGCTGCTACTACACACCTGACAACTACCATACACATGGCATCTTTGGTGAACACAATCCTATTGAACATATTGATAACAAAACCAAGCTGCATTACATTGTCAACCAGACTATTATGCTGCGAGTAGCAATAGTCATATTAAAACAATGCTGTAAACCGATGCTGATAATAATGATTCTTTGTATAAAAATAATTATTACTATGACTCTAGACAGGCCTATTTTGCTCCCTGTTGTATTAATCAGTCCAAAACCACATGATGCTAGCAAGTAATTAACAAATTCTTAAACGTTACAGTACTAAAAATGATCATATACAATATGTACATCGTTTGAGATTCTGATATATTACGAAAAGAAAATATATTCATAAATATACAATAGTGTAAGGCACTCGTATGCAAACTCCTCTTACAGCATATTAAGTGCACTGAGAAAATGAATAAAGCACACACCCAATTATGCAGTTCTCTACTCCATATAAAGTGAGGGGAGGGGGGGGGGCCAAATTAAGGGTTAAACAGTATGAAGCATTAACAATGATGGCCTCATTGCACACATACCAACCCACAAGCCGTGCCTGGCCCAGCACGGCTGTGAACACAAACCCGTAGCATTGGCACGACACTCCTTCCACGTAACTCTTAGTGTCGTTATTAAGATTCAGGTTCTGTTATAATATAAACATAAGCTGAACATTAAGTTGGCTCCTTTTGCCATTATTATTCTACAAGACAGGTAACAAGAGATTCTTCTTCATTACTTTGTTAATTATGTACCTAGATTATACCTCGAAGGGTTCTGGGATTTGTTCTACTCCCCAAGCCCAGTTTTGGGCCAGGTTTGACTTGAGAGAGCTTGGTCCAACAGGCTGCTGTTTGGAGTGGCACGCAGGCCCACATATCCACCACAGCCTAGTTAGTCCGGCACTTCTTGCAGATAACTATCCAGTTTTCTTTTGAAGACGTCCACATTTGTTCCAGCAATATTGTTTATGCTCAGTGGGAGTGTATGTCTTACGTCCTCCCCAAATACAAATTATTTCCTTCGCTAACAGACTGAGGTACAGCAGGAGTCATCACAAAAATTTGTCTTGTTCACATTCGTAAGAAGTTATATACATAACTTTGTAATTTACATTATATAACATAAAACTGGAGAAGAGAGTTGATATTTTGCTATATATCAGATATACTGTACTTCTCTGATCAGGTTCAGTTTTCATCCAATCCTACATTAAATGTCCTAATGCTTTACATACGTATCTGGAACAAACTTCTTATCCCTCTAACACAAAGTATTTCGGTGAGAATGTAAACAGTGGTGAACTAGAGAGATCTATAACACATTACCACTTAAAAACCATAAGAATTTAGTGCAAATCATTAAACAAAAAATATGAATGCTACATATATTCCAAATATAAAATTATATATAACTTTTTTATATTAAAGTAATATTAGGTCTCTGCCTAAGTAAATCCTACATTTCTCAATATTAATATAAACAACTCAAACTGTTTTAGTGTTAAAGCATACTAAATAGCATTTAATTGTACTAGTTCAATTAATATTTTTCCTGAACCTTCACAAGCACTTAAAGTGTCTTTAAGATTGTAGGTATTGGTGTAAAGGAGGGCGTGAGTGAAGAGTACGGCTCAAGATCCTGCTCGCCAAGGTCATTTTCTTCAGCTGCCTCATCCTCCTCATCCTCTTCAATATCATGCCATGTAGGAGAGTGTATATCGGAAGAGAAGTCCAACGTTGGATTGGCGAGAGGATTTCTGGACACCACCAGCAGCAGGCGGTCTCCTGCTGCCGCCATAAGAGGCACTGTGAGGCAGCAGTCAAAGTCGTGTGTTCTGGTATCATTTACCTAAAAAGAACAAAAAAAAATTAAACTAGTAGATATAATACATTTTTCTGACATACACACAAATACACAGCTTAAGATAAGGAAAGAATAGTGAACAGGATAGCACGAGATTCTTGATGCATGGCAATACTGTATTGTGACAAAGTAAACACTGCTAGTGGCAGAAGTCCAGTAATCCCTGCAGTGATGCTTGAAACATTCCTTGCTGTGCCATGTTATTGTGACCCCCCATGACTGGACACGATCCATGTCCAAGGATACAATGAGATCTTACTTGTGGGAGCAGCCAAATGTAACAGCTCGGAAAACAGCTGATATCCTATCTGAATATGTAATACCCAAAACATTAACACACTGAGGGTTAGAGCATGTCACAGAGCAAACACAGCAATGACAAAGGAAATTACAAATGTGCAAACATGCCCCAGAGCGAGCCTTCGGGCTCCCACCAGAAAAGAAGAAAATAATTAGTAAAATAATACTGCAAAAGTGCAAAAATATAAATATACATACCTGCAGAATTCTATCAAATGGTTTTAGTATGCTAGATCTGTCAGCTGGTCCCCCTTTCGTATTCTATTGACAAACTCCTTTCTCATAGAGGCCATCAGATACACTAAATCCGAAGTCTTCATACACGCGATCCTTCAGTAGAGTCACCTGGTACACCTGTCCGCCGCCAGCTACCCAAGAACAAGATGTCAGTTACACTCAGATGCTTAAGGAAGCATGCTCTGACCTAGAAATTTCATTATAAAAGGTATTTTATTCATAGATGGATAAATATTTTAAAAGAATGCCGTACTATCTTATTTTGTTGAAGGAACATATAAATAAGGCTTTGAATTACTGATATATGATTAGAATCATTCGAGTCACAATCGATAATACCGGGTTTGATCATCGGGCAGGACAGAAATAGTTGGGAACATTTCCTTTCATCTACTGCACCTGTTCCCCTAGGTAAGTACTAGTACAGTATTCAAGTTTTAGGCAATTGCTGTGGGCTGCATCCTAATGAAAGTCAGTAATTGGCCTTAAGAGGATCTCATTAACCCTAAGTACTGTACAACCTTCCTGTTCTTAACAATGGGAATTATTAGATAAAATCCTGTGTCCACAGAACAGTACTTTTATTGTTCGTCGTCAAGCAGGATAATATTCTGGGACTGGGACTATATATGACCCTGTAGGTCATAATAAGTGCTAAGAAATCATTCAGAATGAACAACAAGTTGAATTCATATAAAAAAATGACCTTCCAAACTAATTCTTGATATCAAGGTGACCATCACAAGGATACCAAGGGAGGGCTCTTACTAACACCCTGATTTCCTGCCTAGCTATTTATCCTAATCATCACCAGATTGTTGCATCACAACCACCTTTGGGTTCCTTGACCCCAAACCACCCCACATGCTTCCTGACGGCAAAGATCTTGAATACAGGAACAGAGGGGGGCAATAAAAAAAGGATGCTGGAGTAAACAAATTATCTTGCTCACAACAGTGCTTTCTGAGAAGGCTTTTTCCCTTGGTGGCTCTCAGAGCTACCCACCTTGTAACATCTAAACCTTGGGTACCTCACCAGACTCTTAACGAATGACGAGCACCTACTGGAGACCAGGATCAAAATCTGGCCACCCTCAATAGAGGTAAGGAGAGTCTGGAGATGCTAGATCACCACAGAACCAAAGGAAAACTCACCCGAGAGGTAGAGCGCCCCAAAATAAGCAACTGGATGGACAACATTTGTAACCCCTGATGTGAACTATATACACATGCTGATGTCCTGATGGACATTAGGTCGAATAAATATATTCATTGACACGCATATTTGTCAAAACCTTGGAAAAAATAATCAAAACCAAATGGGTACAACACCGGGAGAGAAATAACATATCAAGACAGTATGGTTTTTGGTCGGGAAGATCTGGTGTAACAAATCTGCTTAGTTTCTATGATAGAGCCACAAAAATTTTACAGGAAAGAGATGGTTGGGTTGACTGCATTTATCTGGACCTAAAAAAAGGCTTTCAACAGTGCAACATATGAGATTATTTTGGAAACTGGTACATATTGAAGGAGTGACAGGTAAGCTTCTAACATGGATGACAAATTTTTTAATTGCCAGAAAAATGAGGACAGTAATCAGAGGCAATGTACAGTACTGGACTGGAGAAATGTCACGAGTGGAGTACCACAGGGTTCAGTTCTTGCATCAGTAATGTTCATTGTCTACATAAACAATCTACGAAAAGGAATACAGAATTATATGAACATGCTTTTAGCTTCTGATATTTTTCTTTACCTTGTATATTTAAAACTTGAAAAACAAGTAAGGTTCATGTATGTACTCATCTAGTTGTGCTTGTGGGGCCTGAGCTTTGGTTCTTTGGTTCTGCCTCTCAACTGATAATCAACTGGTGTACAGATTCCTGAGCCTACTGGACTCTATCAAATCAACATTTGAAGCTGTGTATGGAGTCATCCTCCACCACATCACTGCTTAATGTATTCCATTTGTTAACTACTCTGACACTGAAAATTTTTTCTAATGTCTCTGTGGCTCATTTGGGTACTACGTTTCAATCTGTGTCCCCTTGGTCGTGTTCAACCCATGCTACATAGTTTGTCTTTGTCCACCATGTCAGTTCCCAAGAATTTTGTGGGTGGTCATCATGTCTCCCCCATACTCGTCTGTCTTCCAGGGATGCGAGGTTTAGCTCCTTTAGTCTTTCCTCGTAGCTCATACCTCTCGGTTCTGGGACTAGTCTGGTGGCATACTTCTGAATCTTTTCTAATCTTGTCTTGTGTTTAACTAGGTATGGACTCCAGGCTGGAGCTGCATATTCCAGGATTGGGCTGCCATAAGTGGTATACAAGGTCCTGAACGATTCCTTACACAAGTTTCTAAAGGGAGTTCTTATGTTGGCCAATCTAACATATGCCACTGATGTCCTTTTGATGTGGGCTTCTGGGGATAGATTCTGTGTGATATCAACCCCCAGATCTTTCTTTCTATTTGACTCTTGCAGGATTTTATCTCCCAGATAGTACCTTGTGTTCAGCCTCCTGCTCCCTTCACCTAATTTCATTACCTTACACTTTCCTGAGTTGTGAAGTCATTTTTTAGTAGCTTTAGTAGCCATTTTCTAGACCATTCCACTAGTTTGTCTAGGTCATCCTGTAGTCTCTGTCTATCTTCCTCATCTTCATCTATCTTTGTCTATCTTCAGCAAAGTTCTGCTGAAAAGTGTCACCCAAATCAAGCTGTAGTAGGCCATAGTGTTTAACCTTTTAATGACAATGTGATGTCTCACTTGAGACAAGTGTTACAACGTAGGGAAAAACAAGTGTTGCTAGACAGATTTTTTGGGAGAAAAACAAGCATTGAGCCACAACCAGGTCCATTGGTATGCAGACAAATCATAGGAGAGAGAGTACCCCAGAAAAGTTATCACTGCCTGATGTTATAATGGAAGGGGACTCTCCTCCCAAAGACTAACACCCCTCCTCCTCCCCTCCTCCTCACCATCTTCCATACGCCAACGAGAGTCCTCATTCAAGTTAAGATATACATACTGTATTGTAGTCTTATTTGGTATAAAATGAATTTTTAATTAATATTTTTTGGGGTGTGGAACGGATTATTCAATTTACATCATTTCCTATGGGAAAATTCATTTCGACTTATGAATTTTCAATTTACGACCTGCCTCTGGGAACGGATTAATTTGTAAGTCGAGGAAACGTCGTCCCTATATAGGAAAGAAAAACGAATCGCGGTACAACTTGAGGTCGCACCCTATCTCAGAACGGCGAAGAAGGTTATGTAGCGAAATAGGAAAAATTGAACTCAAGCTACAAGAATCATACAAAACGCAGGAGAGGAAAGAGAGCAAAGGCCATCAGTGAAATAGAGAGAAACCCGAAATATTTTTTCTCCTATGCAAAATCAAGATCAAAACCACATCTAGTATCGGGCCCCTGCGAAAGGAAGATGGAACTTTCACACTTTCACCGATGACAACAAGAAATGAGCGAGCTACTGAGGAAGCAATACGACTCTGTCTTTAGCGAGCCATTAAACGCACTAAAGATCGATAACCCAAATGAATTTTTCATGGATATGATACCAACATCAAATCATATATCAGACGTCACCCTATCCCCACTGGATTTTGAAGAAGCCATAAACAGTATGCCTATGCACTCCCGCACCAGGCCCGATTCTTGGAACTCCATATTCATCAAGAACTGTAAAAAACCACTATCGCAGGCCCTTCACATTCTGTGGAGACAAAGCCTAGATACTGGCGTTATTCCTGATACTAAAAACAGCAGAGATAGCACCACTTCATAAAGGAGGAAATAAGGCAGAGGCAAAAAATTACAGACCGATAGCACTAACATCGCACATCATAAAATTTTTTGAGAGAGTGCTAAGAAGTAAGATCACAAAATACATGGAATCACAGCATCTCCATAACCCCGGACAACATGGTTTCAGAACAGGCGCTCTTGCCTGTCGCAGTTGCTGGACCACTATGATATGGCATTAGATGCTATGGAAGACAAACAAAACGCTGATGTAATTTACACAGATTTTGCAAAAGCTTTTGATAAATGTGACCATGGTGTTATTGCCCATAAAATGCGCTCAAAGGAATTACCGGAAAAGTAGGCAGATGGATCTACAATTTCCTGACCAACAGAACCCAATGTGTAATAGTCAACAAAATAAAATCCAACCCGTCAACCGTTAAGAGCTCAGTCCCCCAGGGTACTGTGCTTGCTCCAGTACTTTTTCTCATCCTTATATCGGACATAGACAAGAACACAACCTATAGCACTGTATCATCCTTTGCAGATGACACTAGGATCTTCATGAGAGTAGGCAACATAGAGGACACGGCGAACCTCCAGTCAGATGTAGATCAGGTCTTTCTATGGGCTACAGAAAATAATATGGTGTTTAACGAAGACAAGTTCCAGCTCATGCGCTATGGAAAAATGAAAATATAAAATGAAACCACGTACAAAACTCAGGCAAATCATAACATAGAACGAAAGGCAATGTAAAGGATCTGGGTGTACTCATGTCGGAAGACCTTACCTTTAAAGAACACAATAAAGTAGCCGTCACAACTGCAAGAAAAATGACAGGTTGGATAACAAGAACTTTTCACACTAGAGATGCTATACCGATGATGACACTTTTCAAAACGCTTGTGCTCTCTAGAGTGGAGTACTGCTGCACAATGACAGCCCCTTTCACTGCGGGTGAAATTGCTGACCTGGAGAGCGTGCAGAGATCCTTTACTGCTAGAATCCACTCGGTAAAACATCTAAACTATTGGGACCGACTAAAGAGCCTAAATCTGTATTCCCTTGAGCGCAGGCGGGAGAGATACATAATAATTTACACGTGGAAATATTAGAGGGGCTGGTCCCAAACCTGCACACAGAAATAACATCACATGAGACCAGAAGACATGGCAGGATGTGCAGAATACCCCCGTTGAAAAGCAGAGGTGCAACTGGTACTCTGAGAGAGAACTCTATCAACATCAGAGGCCCGAGACTGTTCAACACGCTTCCACTACACATAGGGACATAACTGGCAAACCCCTCACAGTGTTCAAGAGAGAACTGGATAAGCACCTCCAAGGATACCTGATCAACCAGGCTGTGACTCATACGTCAGGCTGCGAGCAGCCGCGTCCAACAGCCTGGTTGATCAGTCCAGCAACCAGAGGCCTGGTCGATGACCGGCCGCGGGGACGATAAGCCCGGAAGCACCTCAAGGTATCCTCAAGGTAAGGTAGGCTCCACTGTAACGGGGTACCACCTATGTGCAATTGTCGGGACCTATATCCTCGAAGAAGAATAAAGAGTATCAGAGAAGGATTCTTACTGAACACTTTAATATTTTCTTCTCCTACCACCCCTATTCTTCCCTATCACCCCTATCCACCACCTATATGGGCAGATATGGCAAAGGAACAATTATAGCAGTTTCTTGGTAGGTACAGTATTTGTATATTTATAAAAGCCACAATTACATACAACATTTTGGGCATAACTGAACGAATGAGTAACTTCTGATTCAATTTGTTGGATAATACTTATTACTAATATTATGTATTATGTATTCTTATGTATTAATAAGCAAGCTAGGGATTATATGAGAATTGTTAAAGAAATTTTGCAAATATGACGACAAATGATATGTTTTAAATGATAAGTTTTTATTATACCAATACCGTACCTGTACTGGTACTGTATAGAATTGTTTTTTACTAAATAACTTCAGTATAGTATTGGCAATAGATGAGAATTAGAATATATTAAAGTTCAATATATACTTACGTGGAGGTGAAGCTTGTCTAGCATATGTGGCAGAGTATGTAAGTGCAGCATTACTGATGGAATAGCTACCTTCCTCTTTGGCTTCTACCCCATCAATGGCCATATTAGCAACACTAGTTGCAGGACGTCTCCGTGCAGATAAGTCTGGCAACGAGCACTATCAGTTGCTGCACTGCTAACAGGTACCTCACTAGTATTTACTTGACTTTCCTCTTGCGTTGAATAGCTGTACCTAGTAGGTAAAATGGTAAAGGTTGGTAATCGTGTTTATTAAATAAAGAGATAATTTTTACATTACAAATATTGTGGAGCAATGAGTGTAATGAAATGCCTTTTCCTGGACAGCATTTCATTGGCTCACCTTAGTTCAAAGCACATAAGAACTTAAGTATTTGAACACATCAGCACGTCAGTTCGCCTATTTAAGCTAGTCCCATTTGAATTAAACCTTTCTCATCCATATATGTATCCAATCTATTCTTGAAACTATTAAATTGTTTGTCTCAATAATACTAGCGGACAGCCCATTTCACCATCTGCAGCCCTGTTTCCAAACGAATAGTTCCTTATATCCCTGCTAAAACTACATTTATCCATAGTATAAATCCACAATTGAAGCTGAGCTGACCATATCCCACAGGAGTTAAGTGAACAGCTTGAGTAAAGCATCCGTAGCTCTGACAGAAATCAAGGAGTCCATCTGGCAAAGAGCTGAGCCACAAAATCCTGCATTGCGGAGACAGAAAACCACCAACACAAGTGTGTGCCTCATAAGCCACCATAGTCAATAACGGCACAATTCACATGCCACCACTAAGAAACAATGGGGCTCCCCCAAAAAAGTAAAGTATAGAGAACTGGTACACACTCCTGGGTGAACCCAACAGGTAAAGTAACGGAAGAAGCAAAGAGTGTCAGTGTCCAAAAACACCAAATCACACTTAGAAAAATTGGATTGAGGCAAGCAAGAAAGCTATAATTGCCTACTGGGACCAGATGACCTGACAAAACCTCCCTCCTAGGAGCCATTTAAATTATCACACTAATATGCTGTGCATATTAGTGGCTTTAATTATACTAGCTCTATCTAGAAATCCAACATTCTGTTTGCATCTCATTTTGTATGCATGTACCTTTACCCAAATAAAAATTATTATTATTATTATTACTGTACATAGATTTCTAACTGACAGAAAATTAGGGCAGTAATCAAGAGAATGTATGAAATGCGAGAAATGTTACAAGTGTAGTATCAGTGTTCAGTTGTAGCACTAGTAATGTTCATTGTCTATATAACAATCTACCAGAAGGAATACAGAATTATAAGAACATGTTTTCTGCAGGTGAAGCAAAGCTTCTAGAAGCAGAGAAAGAGACGCTAACTAAGAGTCCAAATAAAGCCCAGCCAAGTCCTTACCTGGGATGAAACCAACTGGGACTTCCCCCAGCTGAACAGGAACCTAAATCCAATGAGCTGGGAGAGAACCAGATCCCTGGCCAGCTGACACATAATAATAATATAATAATTTTTATTCACAAGAAGGTACAGTGGGTTGGCGAGATTACATGACTGGTAATTTTTACATTCATGCAAAGCCACTA
>WNGS01165503.1:11788639-11818615 GCA_020271785.1 Procambarus virginalis | reverse complement strand
TTCTACCGCTCTACACTATATGAATGGTTACAGAGTACAGTATATGGAGCGTCATAGCCCCACTCCTGTACCAGGTAAGTCACCTACGGGTTCACCATAGCCCGTGCTACTTGGATCTTGTGTTCCCAGTAGCTCAATCTTAAACATCATCATCATCAGCTATGAACGGTAGTCGCGATATCCTTCTGCAATCTTGCCAAGTATTTGAAGAGATAGTTACAATGTTCTAGTTATATCAAATGACCTAAAAATAATGAACTGGGACATACTAATAATGTCCCAACTCCTCGTCACAGAATTAACATTTGAAGTGCTCCAATTATGAAGTATTTCTACCAGAAGCTGATGGTGTCATATTGTGTCACAGCCTAATTGTGGCAGTGAGTGTTGTGCCTTCCCTACTGAACAGTGCCACCTTCTGTACATGAACTTTCACATGTAAAGGAGTTGTAACTCCTACAGCTGTGTATGGCCATATTGTCTCTTATGAGGGGGAAGGGAGAGAGAAACAAGGAAACATTTATATTTGTAATGATATTTCGTGTTTGTTATGCCTTGCAAGGGGAACGGGGGTTTCCTATATTTATTAACATAATTTCTTAGTGTAGACAAAGCTGAACGTAAATACTTCTGTAGATAAGAGTTTTTGGCATGTTATATATATATTGTGATGTTGCAGCGGTGCATGGGAGCGGGAGTGTGGTGGGGAGGACGGCAGGTGTGGTGCTGGAGAAGGAAGAGGGCAGTTTTGGCTTCACTGTGCGGGGCGGCTCCTCCCACGACGGCCCGAAGTCCAGACCCCTGATCGTGACCCACGTCAGGCCAGGAGGACCTGCTGACAGGTCAGTCTCCACGCGCTCTTGGTGCTTTTATTCATATTTAACAAACAGGTAGAGATGAAACACACACACATATATATTACACACAGTTTATATATTATTTATTTACATATATAATGTATATGTACTGTATATGTGAGTACGGCAATTCTACACCGTACTCGCCAACATATAAGCATAGCTATCAATGACAAAGTCAATTTAGCATTGAGAAGAAATATTATTTTTCATCCGGATTATATATATGATACTCTGGTACACTAAGGTGCATTAACTGTAGTCTAACAATGTTGTTATTAAGTAGCTTTGAGGCAGTAGATCACATCAATAATGGGCAGTTGTACTGTAGGGCGATGATACATGTATCCCTCAAGTGATACATAAGTGCCTCTACTCTCAACACACTACTTACACATACAATCCATTTATGTATTACAGTATTTATACATACATGCATTTATACATACAATAATCCAGGCTTGATGCTTTCTTTTGATAATTATTTATTTTTTAATTGTACATTGTGTGGCATAGTGGTCTTGTGTGTGAACAGTCGGCATACAGAATATGTCATTTACATGAATTTACCTGAAGTCCACTGTCTCTCTAGTGGCCTAACCTAACCGCCGGGGGATAGTAAGCCAGCGGCTTGTCAAAAGTACCTCCATTTAATCCTAATGATTTTATCGAGTACGATTTTGAAATTCAGCCTTGTTTTGGCACTTAAAGCTTCGGCGGGTAGGCGGTTCCCTGGGGTTTATGATCCTTGTGGCCTCGTATATCATATTTATCTTCTGTATCACCCACATGACACACACTATGGTGCTATACTGGAGTTTACTGATCATGTTAAACATGCTTGTGCATACAGAGAAGGGACGATTAAGGCAGGAGGAGACCGCCTGGTGGGCGTCGACGGCCGGGACCTGACGCGATGCACTTTGACGGAGGCCCAAGAAGCCCTCCGTCGGGTAGAACGCAGCGCCACCCTCACCATAGAGTAAGCTCCCTTCTACACTCTAGCGACGGTGTCTCGCTTCATGCAGGTCGGCGTTCAATCCCCCGACCGTCCGCAAGTGGTTGGGCAACATTCCTTTTCCCCGTCCCATCCCAAAAATCCTTTTCCTGACCCTATCCCAGTGGTATATAGTCGTAATGGCTTGGGGCTTTCATCTGATATCTCACTCCCTCCCTCTACACTGATGTCTCGACTTCATGATTAATACTTGACATTCACAGGTCTTATTTGTTTGCATTAACTCCAATACACCATTGATTTTTGCAAATACAATAAGACATGGAGTATTGTATGCTGTTACTGTACTAATCCAGTGGACCCATCCCAGTGGACACAACCCAGTGGACACAACCCAGTGGACACATCCCAGTGGACACATCCCAGTGGACACATCCCAGTGGACACATCCCAGTGGACACAACCCAGTGGACACAACCCAGTGGACACATCCAGTGGACACAACCCAGTGGACACAACCCAGTGGACACATCCCAGTGGACACAACCCAGTGGACACATCCCAGTGGACACAACCCAGTGGACACAACCCAGTGGGCACATCCCAGTGGACACATCCCGGTGGACACATCCCAGTGGACAAACCCAGTGGACACATCCCAGTGGACAACAACCCAGTGGACAACAAGCCAGTGGGCACATCCCAGTGGACACATCCCGTGGACACATCCAGTGGACAACAACCCAGTGGACACAACCCAGTGGGCACATCCCAGTGGACACAACCCAGTGGGCACAACCCAGTGGGCACATCCCAGTGGGCACATCCCAGTGGGCACATCCCAGTGGACACATCCCAGTAGACCAACCCAGTGGACACAATATCTAAGAATGTTGTTGTTTGACATTTGTACCCACTGGGAATACAAACATTGTCAGCTGATGTGTTTACTTCAAGTAACGGTGACATTAACAATAGATATCGTTTCACATTTTTAAGGCTAATTGCTGTGGGTGTTTTCTAACCATTGTTGTCAACAATGGAATCAGTGGTCTGAAATAAATGAGGATTCCTGTAGTCAGTTATTTAGTTTAGTTATGCAGCCATTACCCATCTTATGAGTGGTCGTAGACCCCATACCCATCCTGTGAGTGGTAATAGATCCCATACCCATCCTGTGGGTGGTAGTGGACCCCATACCCATCCTGTGAGTGGTCGTAGACCCCATACCCATCCTGTGAGTGGTAATAGATCCCATACCCATCCTGTGGGTGGCAGTAGATCCCATACCCATCCTGTGAGTGGTAGTAGATCCCATACCCATCCTGTGAGTGGTCGTAGACCCCATACCCATCCTGTGAGTGGTAATAGATCCCATACCCATCCTGTGAGTGGTAATAGATCCCATATCCATCCTGTGGGTGGCAGTAGATCCCATACCCATCCTGTGAGTGGTAGTAGATCCCATACCCATCCTGTGAGTGGTCGTAGACCCCATACCCATCTGTGAGTGGTAATAGATCCCATACCCATCCTGTGAGTGGTAATAGATCCCATACCCATCCTGTGGGTGGCAGTAGATCCCATACCCATCCTGTGAGTGGTAGTAGACCATAGTAGACCCCTACTTAGATTCTGTGACAAATTTTCACTCAGTCAGCAGATATCGGAGCCAACGAGAAATGAAAATATTCTAGATCTGGTCTTTACGAACAATGAAGACATTATCAGAGACATTACGATATCAGATACCACATATTCAGATCACAAGCTCATTGAAGTGCAAACGACCATCAATACTCAGAATAGACCTAAAACGTTGATAAAGCGAGAGGGGCTATTCAGTAAATTCAATTTTAATAATAAAAGGATAGACTGGGAGATAATAAACAGGGAACTTACAAACATTCCATGGGAAACTGTTTTAAGTAATAAAAGTCCTACAGAAGGAATAGAAAAACTGACTTCGGAAGCGTATCAAGTCTGTCTGAAACATGTTCCTTTGAGGAAAGCCAGAAAGAGATCCAACGTAGAAAGAGAACGCAGACGACACTATAAACGCAGGAAAAGAATAACGGAACTGCTTATGCAGACACGAATTTCCCGTCAAAGAAGGAATAATTTAAATAGGGAGATTGAAGAAATCGAGCGGAAATTGAAACACTCATATCAAACTGAAGAAAGGCAGTTAGAACAGAAAGCAATTCAGGAAATAAAGAAAAATCCAAAATACTTCTTCACATATGCGAAATCAAAAGCAAAAACTACTGCCAGTATTGGACCTATTCGTACAAGTGAAGGTTCATACACGGAGGATGACAAAGAAATTAGTGAAATCCTAAAAAAGCAGTATGAGGACATGTTTAGCACTCCAATAAACAACATGAAAGTAGAAGATCCAGACAATTTTTTTATGCGGGATATCCAAACCCCTGTAAATATAACTGATATCAACACGAGCGCACTAAATTTTGAAAGAGAAATTGAAAACATGCCCATGCACTCGGCCCCAGGTCCAGACTCATGGAATTCAATATTTATAAAGAAATGCAAAGTGCCGGTAGCACAGGCACTCAGTATAGTGTGGAGGAAGAGCTTGGACACGGGGGAGATACCAGATGCACTTAAAGTAGCAGACATAGCCCCTCTACACAAGGGAGGGAGCAAAGCATTGGCAAAGAATTATAGACCAGTTGCACTAACATCGCACATAATAAAAGTATTTGAGAGAGTGATTAGGAGTCAGGTCACCAATTTCATGGAGACCAATGACCTTCACAACCCAGGCCAACATGGATTTCGAGCGGGAAGATCGTGCCTCTCACAGCTACTTGAGCACTACGATAAAGTCACTGAGGCATTAGAAGAAAAACAGAATGCTGATGTGATATACACGGACTTCGCAAAGGCTTTCGATAAATGTGACCATGGCGTGATAGCACACAAAATGAAGTCAATGGGAATAACCGGTAAAGTAGGACGCTGGATACTCAGTTTTCTGTCAAACAGGACTCAGCGAGTAACGGTCAACCATATAAAATCTAGTCCAAGTGCAGTTAAAAGCTCTGTACCTCAGGGTACAGTCCTTGCACCGCTGCTTTTCCTTATTCTCATATCAGATATAGACAAAAATACAAGTCACAGCTTCGTATCATCCTTTGCAGATGACACAAAAATCAGTATGAAAATTACCTCGGCTGAAGACATTGAAAAACTTCAAGCTGATATTAATAAAGTTTTCGACTGGGCATCAGAAAATAATATGATGTTTAACAGTGATAAATTCCAGGTACTCAGGTACGGTAAAAATGAGGACCTTAAACATAATACAGGGTACAAAACACAATCAAATGTGCCCATAGTAGGAAAACAGCATGTAAAGGATTTGGGAATAATGATGTCTGACGACCTAACGTTTAGGGAGCATAACCAAGCAAATATTGCGACAGCCAGAAAAATGATAGGATGGATTACGAGAACTTTCAAATCCAGGGATCCCATCACAATGGTTGTACTCTTCAAGTCACTTGTGCTGTCCCGTCTTGAGTACTGTTCAGTACTCACTTCCCCCTTCAGAGCAGGAGAGATTGCTGAAATAGAGGGAATACAGAGAACATATACAGCACGTATAGACGCGATAAAGCACCTAAATTATTGGGATCGTCTCAAAGCTCTCCAAATGTACTCACTAGAAAGAAGACGAGAGAGATATCAAATAATATACACCTGGAAGATACTGGAGGGCCAGGTCCCAAATCTACACAGTAAAATAACAACGTACTGGAGTGAACGATATGGAAGAAAATGCAGAATAGAACCAGTGAAGAGCAGGGGTGCCATAGGCACAATCAGAGAACACTGTATAAACATCAGAGGTCCGCGGTTGTTCAACGTCCTCCCAGCGAGCATAAGAAATATTGCCGGAACAACCGTGGACATCTTCAAGAGGAAACTAGATTTATTCCTCCAAGGAGTTCCGGACCAGCCGGGCTGTGGTGGGTATGTGGGCCTGCGGGCCGCTCCAAGCAACAGCCTAGTGGACCAAACTCTCACAAGTCAAGCCTGGCCTCGGGCCGGGCTTGGGGAGTAGAAGAACTCCCAGAACCCCATCAACCAGGTAAACCAGGTATCAACCATATGCATCCTGTGAGTGGTAGTAGACCCCATACCCATCCTGTGAGTGGTAGTAGATACCATACCATCCTATGAGTGGTAGTAGATCCCATACCCATCCTGTGAGTGGTAGTAGACCCCATACCCATCCTGTGAGTGGCAGTAGACCCATACCCATCCTGTGAGCAGTAGTGGACCGTCCTCTGCATAGCTTCGAACCCTTATCACTGCTCCTGCAGATTTTCTTAATATAATAATTATTTTATAATTATTATTATTATTATTATTATTATTATTATTATTATATTATTATTATATTATTATACTATAGTCACTCATTCCAGCATCTCTTTACAATGTCAAGTGATATATATGCTTAACTGCCACCCAGAGCCACTATATCTTATCAGCGTCGAGAGATACTTACCACCCATTACAAGTATCTCTTCACAATGTCAAGAGATACTTGCTACTATTACAAGTATCTCTTTACAATGTCAAGTGATATATATGCTTAACTGCCACCCAAAGCCACTATATCTTATCAGCGTCGAGAGGTACTTACCACCCATTACAAGTATCTCTTCACAATGTCAAGAGATACTTGCTACTATTACAAGTATCTCTTTACAATGTCAAGTGATATATATGCTTAACTGCCACCCAGAGCCACTATATCTTATCAGCGTCGAGAGGTACTTACCACCCACTACAAGTATCTCTTCACAATGTCAAGAGATATTTGCTACCCATTACAAGTATCTCCTGAAATTACAGTATATGTTAAGACTTTCCCTGTACTTCAGGTATGATGTGTCTGTGATGGATGGAGTGCGGGGAACGGGCGGACCCTTGCTGGTGGAGATAGAGCGGGCGATGGGCACCTCCTTGGGCATCACTCTCACCCATGCCCACCCACAACCCAACGCCATCATCATAGAGACCATCCGCACAGCCAGCATTGCTGAGAGGTGGGGTACTTTAACCACTGTTATGATCTATGTAGTTACAGGAGGGGAGCTTCACTAGTGGCTTCATATAATCATTGTCATATGACAGACAGCGAGCATAAGAAATATTGCCGGAACAACCGTGGACATCTTCAAGAGGAAACTAGATTTATTCCTCCAAGGAGTGCCGGACCAACCGGGCTGTGGTGGGTATGTGGGCCTGCGGGCCGCTCCAAGCAACAGCCTGGTGGACCAAACTCTCACAAGTCAAGCCTGGCCTCAGGCCGGGCTTGGGGAGTAGAAGAACTCCCAGAACCCCATCAACCGGGTATCAACCAGACAATGCTGATGGTTTTGGCATCTACCACCCTCTTATTTACAAAGGGCAACAGCTTATTTCATGAATTTACCTGAGGGTCACCACCTCTCTAGTGGTCGTGACAGGGGCAGGAAGTCGGTAGCTTGTCAAATGCCTCACCCCCCCCATTGTTCTTGAGGATTTTTTCTGTGGAACCGCCTACCCGCTGTGGCCGTAAATGCCTAAACATGCCTGGAATTCAAAATCCAGCTTGATAATATAATCAGGACAAATGAAGAGATGTTTAACAAGCTGCTACATCCTGCCTCTATTGAGGACACTCCTCTGGCATATTCAGGTAAATTTAAATTATTCCAGCAATTCACACTTCTGTTCACAAAAAGAAGAGCTTTAGTGCTTTTGTTCAGCACATCTGTTTTCTTAGCCTGTTACCTTTAACCACTTCAAGGTAAGGTAGTGCAATATGCACACATTTCTCAGCACAGCACTTAACTTAGAGAAGGTGGTGGAGGCCAAAACCGTCAGTAGTTTCAAAGAGTACTGGGAAGACGGGACACCACGAGCATAGCTCTCATCCTGTAACTATGCTCGGGTAATTACCAGGTACTGTACTTATTTATCATATTAAGTTCTTAACTAACTCTTGAGCTAGAGCAATGGTTATAATTCATTGTGTCAGAAGACAGGCAGCCAGCTTATACATACAGTACATGTTAGGGTTATATCTAGGTCCCCTCTTCCCCAGGGTCAAATTACTGACCACTCCCATGACATAACCCCACAACAAACTCACTAACTCCTGTGTAACTTTTTAATGCCAGGGCGCCTGACAGCTGAGTGGACAGCGCTTCAGATTCGTAGTCCTGAGGTTATGTGGATCGAGGTCTTCGCCTCGATCCACGGTGGAGGCGGAGACAAATGAGCAAAATGTTTCTTTCACCCTGATGCCCCTGTTACCTAGCAGTAAATAGGTACCTGGGAGTTAGACAGCTCCTACAGGCTGCTTCCTGGGAATGTGTAACAAAAAGGAGGCCTGGTCGAGGACCGGGTCACGGGACGCTAAGCCCTGAAATCATCTCAAGATAACCTCAAGATAGGTGGATAGGGGCATTAAGTGATAGGAAATGTGTCCAACCATTTCTGTCCCACCTGGGATTCTAACCTGGAATGCCATGGCATTCCCAGTAAAATCTCCATTAATTCTGCACAGTTTAATTAGGCTAGCACCAAGCATCTGGCCTCCAACGTTGGCCAGACAAACAGATATTTACTTTTTATAGATATATATAGAGACAATGGTGACTCTAATGACTTGGTTATTTGCATATTTTTTATTATCTAAAAAACATTATTAATGACTGTAGTACTGTATGGTACTACAGTACCACATAATTCTGTTAATGTAGAAAGAAAACACCCTCTTCTTAGTAGAAATGTAATAACATAGGGAAATCCCCAATTTACGAGCACATTTGTATACAAAAATAAAATGTCTTCCCCTCTCTCATTACTGTACAATCTTTACTGATATTTCATTGATTTTACAATATTTATTTTGGCAGATGTGGTGCACTGGCAGTAAACGACATTGTGGCAGCAATAGATGGAACACGACTCGACCAGTTGACAGTGGCTGAGGCTGCTCAGCTGCTAAAAACTGCACCTGGATCACATGTCACACTGGAGATCATACCGGGATCTGCTGGACAGCCCAGGATGACGTTTCGCAGAGGTATAGCCTTAAAAAATAAATATATATAAATATAAGTAAATAAATAAAGAAAAGTACTCAACTACACTGAAACATCCAAAGAGGAAAGTGATGAAATAGTACACTTGACTGCTACATCCGAGTGTACATTTACTTAACCCAGTTCACTACAGCTCTGAATTAATATCAAACAAATGTAGTAACAATTCAAAGAGAGACTAACAATTATCCTAATAATTAAATACATTCTTTCTTGAAAACACAGTCAGACTGACTGAGATCAATAGCTAGAGCTGTTAGATGTCGGCTTACTACACAGCTTGACGACATACTAGGCACACAAAGTGCAAGAAATGTTGCAAGTAAACAATTAGCTATAATGATGCTTACCATAATGATATTATACAGTATGTATTATTGATATTTACAAATATCAAATAAATAACACTTGGCCGAGTATCTGAGTTGTACTATTCCTTTCTTTATTCTTGTATCAGGAGGTGGCGTAGCATTTCCACATTTGTATGGTGTGGTAGGCAGCAGCAGTGGGTATGGTAGTGGTGGCGGAGGCGGGTACATGTCCGGAGCCTCTAGTTACAACACCCTTACCTCACAGCGGCCACGTTCAGCTGCCGCTAGAAGAGTAAATAGACGAACTAGACCCAATGATAGAGCAGAAACAGGCAAGCTATATTAGTTCTTAATCATTTTTCATATTAAATTTTTAATTTTAACTGCATGCTTCAATTTTGCATTATACAGCTCAAGCAAACTCTATAGTAGGCTTGTACAGCATTTTTGTAGTTTTCCACAGTTCAATGTGATTGAATGATGTGTGATGATCTGAATCAATGTGACTGATTGTGCCATGGGCACAATCAGAGAACACTGCATGAACATCAGGGTCCATGGTTGTTCAACATCCTACCAGCAGGCATCAGAAATATTACAGGAACAACCGTGGACATCTTCAAGAGGAAACTAGATTGTTTCCTTCAAGGAGTGCCGGACCAACCGGGCTGTGGTGGGTATGTGGGCCTGCGGGCCGCTCCAAGCAACAGCCTGGAGACCAAACTCTCACAAGTCAAGTCTGGCCTCGGGCCAGGCTTGGGGAGTAGAAGAACTCCCAGAACCCCATCAACCAGATACCAACCAGGATGCTTCCGTATTTAATGTTTTAAAATGTAATATTCTACAATTTTGTGTTTGATTTCACTGGTTTGAGTTTATCCAGTCTTTTGCTAGCTTCAATTATGGTTATAAATCTCTACTAAATACCTATAATATTTGTATGTTCATATTGTTATGTTTATTTTTTAATTTTTATCTTAATTAAATCGTGTTTCTTCATAATTTGTCATAAAGTGTACAGACTTTTCAAGCCACCCATAATTTTGTTATTTTTTTAGAACCTGAATTAAGGGAAGTGGTTCTTCATATTGGATGAAAATTTTCAGTGCTCTATCTATACAAGTGTATCTATAAAATGAATACCTGTATCTTTCAAATAAAGCTTAAAATGTATCTAAAAAGCTAACCTGTCATATGTGGTGAAAAATATATTTGGTAACATTTCAAGCAAAAGGTGGCACTGCTCCTTTAATAATAGGATTAATATACTGTAATTCTAATAACATTTTATTAATAAATAATATTACTAAGGGTATGATTTAAATTTGTACACAGTACAGTATGTATTTTTATCTATATATGGTTACTAATCATGTACAGTACAGTGTTTGTTTGTTTATTGAGATGTGATTGAACCATATCAAATTAATTCATGAATGCACTTGTGCAGGATCTGTTTCATCACATACTACGGGAGGAGGCAGTATAGGGAAGGTGGGCGTGTGTCACCCCGAGTGTCTCGCAGTGACACTTGTGGTTGAAGGTCGGGGCTATGGACTCGTGCTTCGTCCACCGCCACACCCTGCTGACCCTGACACCGCCTTACCTGTTGTTGCTGCCATCGACCCAGGAGGACCTGCTGACAAGTACAGTACATCTTTTACCAGCTAGTTAATAATAATAATAATAATAATATTAATACAGTAATAATAATAAACCAGCGTTGAATGTAATGGAATACCAATTTCTGGGTGAGCCCTGGTGACTGAAGCTACTATACTGATAGTATGCCATACTAGGTTGCATCAGCACCAACCTATCCCCTATTTAAAAGTAAACCCAAAAAGTACCTAATTTCATCCTCATATTTTCTTACTTTGTGCTTCAAACTCACACTGTATCGTGCACACTCCACTTATCTTGAGGTTATCTTGAGATTATTTCGGGGCTTAACATCCCCGTGGCCCAGTCCTCGACCAGGCCTCCTTTTTGTTACATACCCCCAGGAAGCAGCCCGTAGCAGCTGTCTAACGGCCAGGTACCTATTTACTGCTAGGTAACAGGGGCATCAGGGTGAAAGAAACATTTTGCCCATTTGTCTCCGCCTCCGCCGGTGATCGAACCCGGGACCTCAGGACTACGAATCCGAAGCACTGTCCACTCAGCTGTCAGGCGCCCAAATATTAGTACTTAAGACATATACTTACCAGTGTGTTCACCTCTGTCAAATTGTATTGTAGTTATTTGCTGATATAAAACCTTGCTACAATGTACCTTTCCATCTTACCTGATATGTTAGATTAATTAAGGACCTGCCTGAAATGCTTATACGTGTTAGTGGCTTTGGTTGAATGTAAAAATACCAATCTTATATAATTTGACCAACCCATTGTACCTTCTTGCAAATAAATTACTATTATTATTATTAGCCGTGGTGTTCTGCTGGCCTATCGAGAACCATGAGCCAGAACCTGGCCTCGCTCACAGAGGTGCAAGGCGCTGTAACATTTATATATTAATGTCACATCTCCTTGACATAACTTAATAATGTTACAATTATTACGTTATTAATTTATGCCACCACCGGGAAAGGCACCCAGAAAGTCAGCAAGACAAAGCAAACCACAGCTGGCTTCAGATGAGACCACAGCCTTGAGAACTGCTTAAAGAACACTCCTGACCATGTAAAGATATGGTCAAAATTCAATGCAGAATAGAACCAGTGAAGAGCAGGGGTGCCATAGGCACAATCAGAGAACACTGTATAAACATCAGAGGTCCACGGTTGTTCAACACCTCCCAGCAAGCATAAGAAATATTGCCGGAACAACCGTGGACATCTTCAAGAGGAAACTAGATTTATTCCTCCAAGGAGTGCCGGACCAACCAGGCTGTGGCGGGTATGTGGGCCTGCGGGCCGCTTCAAGCAACAGCCTAGTGGACCAAACTCTCACAAGTCGAGCCTGGCCTTGGGCCGGGCTTGGGGAGTAGAAGAACTCCCAGAACCCCATCAAGCGGGTATCAAGCAGGTATCAATGAAACTAGTGCATGTTCATTCACCTTATCTCTCCCACTTGTTTGGGGGGGGAGGAGGGGGGGAGGCAGCTTTCAGTCAACCAGCTGCTACACCTTTAGTTCTATGAAAGATGCAAACGAACCTGATTTCCTGGAGGGAGGAAGGGTGTTAGGGAGGCACCTGAGCTCGCCCAGAAATTAGCATTTCATTACATTCAACACTTGGTTTCTGGCTGGGAGCCCCTTATGGCTTCCTGAAGTTAACTATTCACGGAGAAGGAATCAATAGCACATACCAGGGAGGAGGGAGTACTGTAGGTACTAGGATGAAGAAGAGACTTGGTCTAGAAAGATGACCCAAGGTCACACAAGGACACGGGGGCCTGTATGACAAGAAGTAACTGAGCCACCAAAATCTTGTCTGACCACCGTAACCTCAGGACAGATTCGCAAAAACAGTTGACAGCGCTACATATCTTTGGCGGTTCCATCCCAGGTTCGGATGTGGCTGTGCCTCCTCTGGTATTTTCGGTTGATATCGCTTTCCCTTACTATGGCAGCTTTGGTCCTGCTGCAGCACCGCCATCTATTGACGTTGAGGCGGCGCTGGGTTACTAGGCAGTTACTCGAGCAGTTGTGCATGTTTTTATGCTGGACAGGGTGTGGCTCTGGAGGCTGTTCTAGTTTCTCCAGAGTCATCCCTTTTGCCACAACTGCAACTATTGGGTGCAGATTCTGTTGGCTCTTTGCCGGCTTCTATGTCACCGGCTTTCTCTTTGAGCTTTTCAGGGTTCAGTTCCCAGTGCCCTCCTCCACTCTTGCTCGATGTCTTCATGGATGCCTCGGCTCTGCATTGGGGCTTTGTTACCAGGCCACTAAGGGTCAGTGGTCTCCTTCCCCAATCCTCGGGTGCACAGTATAGTGTGGGAGTTTGCAGTTGTGCGGCATGCTCTGAGAAGGATTCAGATTCCTCAGGGCTCCATGCTCCAGTTCAATTCAGACTGTGGTTCATTGTCTGATCCAGGGGAAGTGGGGGGGGAGAGCTCTCATTGGTCCATTGCCCTTCAGAACTGGACTCTGCGAGTAGTATGCTCTTCAGCTGGGTTCTCGGGGTTTGGTTCTCTGTGCAGCTTTTGTGGATTTTCTCAATGATTTTTCCCATTGTTCAGCTTCAGTGGAAGCCTCAGGAATCCTCAAGGGTGCAGTAGTACCCGAGGTTGCAATTCTTTGGACCATGTCGTGGCATAGTCAACTAGTGTGCATCTGGGAACACCCAGTGTCTAGATTCGAATAATCTTCACGTCTCCTGTGGATTTTTTCATTGATATACTGTATCACAATAATGTGATTTCTCTGTGTATTGACAGAGGGACGTCAGAGGTAGAATTACTGGACGACAAAACCAGAGTCATGGAGGAATTGTGTGAAACTGGTTCAGTTTCAATGGAAGCCTCGGGAATCCTCGAGGGTGCAGTAGTACCCCAGGTTGCAATTCTTTTACCATGTCGTGGCGTAGTTGACTAGAACGTGCATCTGGGAACACCCAGTGCATAGGTCCTCATCACGGCTTCTGTGGAATTTCTCAATAATTATTTAAAAATATGCTTACAAAGAAGATAAGACAGAGTTCTGAGCCATTAGTTTGCTGCAGCTGCCATCAGGGTTGGCAGCTGCATTTGCAATCAAGTTTGCAAATGCTGTCCAAGCAATTGCTTGTTTTGGTTCACTCTACCTTTGTGGGAGTTTTCTTCGGTAATGTGTTGATTTGTATCTCCACTTCCACATGCCTCTATTGAGAGGGTCAGATTCTAGTAGGTGCTAGTGATTTGATGTATCTGGTGTGGTACATTGGAGATTTCCTGGTTGGATTTATAACATTTAATGCTAGATTTTTTGCTTAATAAGCTACAGTCATTATTATGCCATGTGTATGTCATTGTCCTACACTCGAGAAAATTCATCAACTTAATGTTCTTATTTACAGATGTAGTATCATAAGTGTGGGAGACCGTCTAATGGGTGTGAATGGCCGCAGTGTATCAGGTCTCGGCGTCAGCGAGGTCACCCAGATGGTAGCCAACTCTCGCCCAACAGTCACCCTGGATGTTGAATTTGATGTTGCTGATTCTGTTGTGCCTTCATCTGGCACCTTTGCTGTCAAGTTAGCCAAAAGACATAATGGCCTTGGTATTACATTGACTGGTAAGTCTACTGCCGTTTTCATTAAAATATAATGGGTCTATTTCACTTTAATGATTGAAATGTGGTTATGTAGTCATCCTTTGACTGCCAAGGGGTAATGCGATTATCATCATACATTTATTTTAGATATTATTGTCTGGTTTACCAGTAATAAATATACAGGTAATTTGTTTTGTTGGGGACCAGGAAGCATATGTGTGTGTATCTATATACAGTATATATATACAGTATCTATATACAGTGTGTGTGTGTGTGTGTGTGTGTGTGTGTGTGTGTGTGTGTGTGTGTGTGTGTGTGTGTGTGTGTGTGTGTGTGTGTATATATATATATATATATATATATATATATATATATATATATATATATATATATATATATATATATATATATATATATATATATATATAATATATATATATATATATATATATAATATATATACATATAATATATATATACATATAATATATATATACATATAATATATATATACATATAATATATATATACATATAATATATATATATACATATAATATATATATACATATAATATATATATATATATATATATATATATATATATATATATATATATATATATATATATGATTTCTGTGTATGTATATATATATATATATATATATATATATATATATATATATATATATATATATATATATATGATTTCTGTGTATATATATATATATATATATATATATATATATATATATATATATATATATATATATATATATATATATATATATATACACAAACAGATTCTATACAGAATCAGTTTCTGTATAGAGACCTCTATACAGAAACAGATTCGAACCCAGGCCACTAGGGGTCTTCCCATGACCACTGCGCCAAGCAATCGTCTATATATGTTAGTTGGTCATTGAACTTATCTTTATTTGCACACATGTTTCATGACCATCCAACACTTTACTACATCCATGGCATCTTCTGGGCTCATCTTTATTTCATCAAATCTCTGAACATGCTAGGGTCACACTGAGCCCATTTGTGAGTCTTGATTAGTCCCCAGCTTGATTGGTCCCCCAGCATAGGTATCACTGTATACTGGTATCATCACTAAATTTCAGAATTTTGTTACATTTACTATATACAGTATATGAAATATGTCATAAATTTAAATATTACCCCTAAAATTTACAAATTATGTCCCTCACATTAATCTTGTGATATACTTTAAACACTGTACTTGATTTGTGGCTTTATTAAAATACAAATACACATACCTGTATACAGTAACATAGCTAGTCTGTTCTGGTTCAGTCGTATCCTTAAGCAGAGGGAAGTTACTGAGGCAGTGCCCAGAAAGGAATGTTATTTCATTACACTCAATGATCCATGGTTCAACTTTTTTCTTTAAAAAATGCACTATAATAAATAAGTAATTTATGAGGGAGGTGCTTAATGGGGTACATCTGTACAGAAAGTTTAATTTGCACAAATCCTTTTACTACTGGCATGAGGAAATACTTTTTAACCTACACAGCTGGGCGTCGAGCAGGTTCAGGAGAGCCTCTACTAATTAGTGAGGTGGTTCGAGGTTCACCAGCACATCGGTCAGGAACCATGCAACCAGGTGACAGGCTTTTAGCTATCGATGACACCCGCTTAGAAAATCTGACCTTGGAGGATGCAAAAACCATTCTTCAGTGTTGTGATGAAATTGTCACACTCAGAGTGCAAAAAGATGAATTATATTCAGGTGAGATTGATTTGTGTAAGCTTTCCATGTGATATAGATGTATTATATATGTAGTATATGTTACTATATTTCTAAATGCTATAAGTTGAGCATCTGATGTTTATATTATTCTCCAATCTTATATGGATTATCTTAGTGCAGTTTTTAAATTTCCTCTTTGAGTTTGGTATTGTGAAAAAATTTCCATAAATTTGTTTAGCATTTGAATTATGTATACTGTATTATATAATAGATTGATTTTATAAAACTAGTTACATATATGCCATGTACATATTTTCCTTTAATGTTATTTAAAAACAATTGAATAGATATATTTGTTGTACAGAGGAGAGTGGGGGACTAGTGGTCTACACAGTGGAGCTGGTTCGTCATGGAGGTGCGCTGGGAATTACCATTTCTGGCAGCGAGGAGCCCTTTGATCCAATTTACATTGCTGGGCTTGCTCCAGGTATGTTGCTAGTGTTGACCTTATCGCAATCCTCAGTACTTAACCAAACACAGAAGAATAAGCATGTAACCTCATCGAAAGCTGAAGGGGAAAAATGTCCCTCAAACTATTTTTAGAGATGGAAAAACAAATCAAGATTACATGTTTGACATGCAACCCTCAAACTTGCACGAGGCGAGAGCAGGTTTGGGACAGTAATATACATAGGACCTCTGAACCTATAGGAGATTTCCAGGGCCTGAAGAGCTTAACCAAGCAGGACACCTAGGCACTGGGATGCAATGTCGAACTTTTAGATGAAGTTTATTGTTCTATTCTAAATGGGTATATAATATTTATATAGAAAAGAAAGTAAGCCAATACAGATAACATCTGTTCACATAGCTGAGAAGGGCAACCTTATTACATTGTAGTGTAGCATGCGAATGCCTAGTGCTCCCTGCCAGCCAATGTAATGCACAACCCAACGGAACACTGAAAATTCCCAAGACACCTGACTTACCTGACTCTGTTAGAACCTAACTGAGTCTAACAACATAATCTAAGCTAATACATCGTAACCAAATAATATACTGTATACAGTTTTGACCATCAGAAAATAAGCAGTCAAAAAGTCTTGTACATTGGGAGCCGGTCGGCCGAGCGGACAGTACGCTGGACTTGTGATCCCATGGTCCCGGGTTCGATCCCGGGCACCGGCGAGAAACAATGGGCAGAGTTTCTTTCACCCTATGCCCCTGTTACCTAGCAGTAAAATAAGTACCTGGGTGTTAGTCAGCTGTCACGGGCTGCTTCCTGGGGGTGGAGGCCTGGTCGAGGACCGAGCCGCGGGGACACTAAAAGCCCCGAAATCATCTCAAGATAACCTCAAGATATAACCTACATATATATTGACCAATCCACACACTAGAAAATGAAGGGACGATGACGTTTCGGTCCGTCCTGGACCATTCTCAAGTCGATCGTCACAATCGACTTGAGAATGGTCCAGGACGGACCGAAATGTTGTCGTCCCTTCATTTTCTAGTGTGTGATTGGTCAACATACTTCAGGCACGTTATTATGACTCATCGTCTGTACATGTATATAATTTGACCATACTTCTCCTTCCCTAATGGCTATGCGAACATTTTTGTAGGATACTCTGACATTTTTTTGTACAATACTCCACCTGCTGCACGGATGTTTAGCACGCTACTCATAATACTGGGGATGTTGATGGGTTTGGTTAGTGATTTCATGCATGAAGGGGGACTTGAAAAGATGTTTGGATGAAGGAGTATTTGTATGACAGGTTTTGTATAACAGGGACCTCCTGTATTACAGACATTCAAGCATAGATCTGCATATGCTTACACGTGCATATTTCACAAACAGGTGGGTTAGCAGACCGAACTGGAGCTATTCATGTGGGTGATCGCCTTCTGGCCATCAATGGTGCATCATTGAGAGGAAAACCTCTGAGTGAGGCCATTCTTATGCTTCAGAACTCTGGTGATACTGTCACTCTCAAGATTTCCCGACCCAGAGAGACTGGTAAGCATATGTTAGTGTTGTGGTGTCAGTGCAGTACCTCTGCCAATTGGGAATGTTCTGGCAACTTGCTCATTATTATTGTTTCCTATTACTGGATCATTCTTTATATGTACGGTATTTTTCTGAGGATAATTTCTTATAAAAATTTATTAACTAATATTGAAGAAAATTTTAAACAATTTTGAAATACCATCTGGAGATAAAAAGAATTATATTTTTATCACAACTTGACAAAATACATGTTAAAGAGAATCTTAATACAGAGATACTCTGTGACCAATTTATTTATGGTTTATTTGTGTTGCACTTCTTGTATTAGGGGTTCCTAGTGACGAACTGGGCCGAGATGATTGGTTGGGACGATTTGGGCCAGCCATACCATCTGTAGACTCGGCAGTAGAGTCCTGGGACAGCTCAGGAATGGACCCTCCTCCTCCTGGTTCTACTCCAGCACTGTCAAAGAGAGATTCTGGCTCAGATATTGTCTTTAGATCAGGTATGCATCATGAGACCAGGTAGACTATACCATACTGTATTTAAATTAATTTGTTCACCAGACCACACACTAGAAGGTGAAGGGACGACGACCTTTCGGTCCGTCCTGGACCATTCACAATCGACTTGAGAATGGTCCAGGACGGACCGAAATGACGTCGTCCCTTCACCTTCTAGTGTGTGGTCTGGTCAACATACTTTAGCCACGTTATTGTGCCTCATCGCTTGCATTTAAATTAATTTCTTTAGATAATGAACTGTAACTATATATGCCATTGCCTTAAATGTCTTTAAAACAGGTCAGTCCCTTTATACATTAAGGGATACATTAATACATTAAGTATAAATTCATTATATGTTGTATGAATTCATAAACATCATTATAAAAACCCAGGTACTGAATGTAATAAAATGCTCCTTTCTGATAGGCAACTCGGTAGCTTCTATTTAGCAGTAAAGACATTGTATTACTTTCATTATAGACCATTATATTATGTATAATATAATGGTCTATCACCAGCTAATGTATAAATAACTTTACTCCTACCTAGATAAACATAATATACTTTGTTCGTGCCAATGTGGCTTCATACCCCAAAATGCACCAGTGATTCTTTAATTAATATTCTTGACTTGATATATACAGCTCTTGACAAAATGAGTACCCCCATAGGTCTATTTGTTGACTTTCATAAGGCTTTTGATACAGTTAACCACAACTTTCTTCTCCAACTACACTACTATGGAATCAGGAGTGGTGATCCTTCGATACTTTCAATGTTAACTCAGTGACTGGCACCAGTATATTTCAGTGACTGATGCTACTTTTCCCACACTGACAATTAATACTGGCATTTCCCCAGGGTCCACTCATCTTTCGCATATACAGTATAGTATATGGTCCTACCAAATGCCACTCAACACCTGAAACAATACTATTTGTTGATAACACAACCTTCATCTTCTCAAATGCTAACTCACTTATTCTAAATGACACGGTGAATACTGAACTGAAAACCCAGCATTGATTGTAATGAAACTCCAATTTCTGGGTGAGCCCCGGTGGCTTCCTGAAGCTATCTTACCGAGATGGCTCTTACTAGATCTCATCAGGCGCAGAGTTCAGTTCGGCCTACCGGGGACCAGTGCCAGAACTTGGCTTTCCCTCACAGAGGTACAGAATGCAGATGACACACTACCACTTCATGAGGGAAGGCTACCAGAAAGTCAACAAACCATTACCAAAAACTGCTGGGGTTCAAAAGACACTGAAGCCTCACATCCAGCAGATGTGAGGCTTGAGATATGAGGACCCAGTATTGTAAACAAATGTTTGAAACACATTTCAAATAAGCATGTGCTAGTTTGCCCACCCCTCCCACTTCTTTTGGGGAATGAGGGGATGGGGCAAACGTTGTTGCTTCTTCTTTCGAGTTATGGTTTGACCATTATTTTTATGAACATCATGGGCATGAGAGTACACCTCAGGCTAGCTAGACTTTGACACTGGACAATGTGAGAGACACGAGTCTTGGAAAAGGGAACCAAGGAAACAGGATTGACCTACAAAACATTCATTGAGACAGAGCCGATGGCACGAAGGTATCAGCAGAGAGCCACCAATGGGCACAGCGCATGAATTTATTGTGAATAAATCTCACCTTATGGAATAAGGAATAGGAGAAAATAGGCCAAACACAGCCTACAAATTATGTGAAAAAGCTTTAAAGAGTTCTGATAAAAGAAAGAGATCTAGGGATGGTTTTAGATAGAAAACTGTCAGCTAAGGCCCATATAAAGAATATTGTGCAAGGAGCCTATGCTGCTATTTCCAATTTCAGAATTGGTTCTAAATACAGTACATGGATGGCAAAAATTTTAAAGAAATCGTTCACGACCTTTGTGTGACCAAAATTTGAATATGCAGCGGTTGTATGGTGTCCATTTCTTGAGAAGTACATAAAAAACTGGAAAAGACTATATGACATGCTACAAAATGGCTTCAAGGACTGAAAGACAACAGCTACAAGGAGAGGTTAGAGGCGTTAAATAAGCCAAAGCTAGAAGGCAAGAAAAAGAGGCAATATGATCACTACGTACAAAATAGTAATGGGAATTGACAAAAACTGATGAAGAATTCTTTAAACCTGGATCTTCAAGAACAAAAGGTCATATATTTAAGCTAACTAAACAAAGCTGCCCCCAAAAATTAGAAAGTTCAATTTTACAAAGAGTGGCAGATGGTTGGAACAAGTTATGCAAGAATATGGTCGAGACGAAAACCATCAGTAGTTTGAGAGCATTATAGGTCAAAGAGTACTAAAAAGACAGGACACCACGACTGTAACTCTTATCCTGTAACTACATTTGGGTAAATTACAGGACAAAAAGTCTCAAAAAGGCACTTAGCTGAAAATCATTGGGGGCCAGCCATGGCTTACTGATGACCCAGTAGCCCTATTGCAGACATGTTGGCTACACTGCATCATCGTTGCTATAGCCAGTGGGTAGTATGTAATCTGGCCCCACTTCCTCCCCAGATAAGTGGAAGGGGTGGGGGCGAATGAGTTAAGGTAATTATCAGGAGAAAGCACTAAGCTATTAAGACTAGACTAACTAGAAGGTGGTGGAGGCCAAAACCATCAGTAATTTCAAAGCATTATATGACAGAGTGCTGGGGAGACAGAACTCCACGAGCGTAGCTCTCATCCTGTAACTACACGTAGGTAATTACTTAGGTAATTATTACTATATAGCAAGGGTGGAGCGAATGAGTGCACGCTCGTTTTGAGAAATTTTATAATTTATTTACATTGTTGAGGGGATTCATTTGATAGTTTGTGAGGCTTCGGTGGCATTTGAACCTAGCAGTGGTCTGTATTGATTTGCAGTTTTTTCTGGGTGCCTTCCCTGGCATAGTGTCACCTGCTTCCTGTGCCTCCAGGAGAGGGAACAGGCTCTGGCTCTGGTCCCCAGTAGGCCGAACTGATCTCTCTCTGGCTGATGCATTCTAGTAATTTGTAACAATCTCAATGAGATGGCTTCAGTGAGCCACAAGAGGCACCCTCAGAAAAAGTCAAATTTGTGCATTGCTGCTGTTGTAAATATTTAATAATTTATCTGTTCTGTTGCTAAAACAGGTTTGTCATGTCATGCATTATAAGAATAAGTAGCTAATATAGTAGTAGTGACAGCTAATATTTTAGTTTTAGTAAGAATTGTTATTTTATTTGAGAGAGTGTTGGATTTTTTAAGCAAATGGATTAAATTAATTTTCAGTGCTTATATAAGATGTTTATATGTGTTTGACTTATACTTGCAGACTGTGGTAGTACTGTACGACGGAGAGGGGGGCTGGAGTTTAGAGAGGAGAGCACTGGTCCTGGGGACACGGACAGTGTCGAGGCCAACAGAAAAGCTCCTGAAGAGGAAACGAGGGACACTTGGGGGTCTCCCTCTCCCCCACCATCCATAGACAGTGGCCAGTCAGGTTAGTCAGCAAACGATGTAGAAGATAATGTTAGTAAGGTGCCTTAAGTCCTGGACATTCCTCTCTTTTTAAGAAAGAATGTTATTGTGTGTGAATATTATTCATACCTGCTGCAACAACCAAATTTAAAAGTGAGATTCATTAAATGAGGACGACCAAAATATCTGTAAGTTGACCCTGTTTTAGTGTCTATTCGAGCCTAAATAAACTTAATTTTGCTTTACATTGATTTTCGCTTCTTGTATTAGTATAGCTTTTGTGAAATCCTTAAATGTGTAATATACTGTGGTTGCTTAACAAATGCTGATTTTTGTTACTGTTCAAGGAAAATTCAGTGTTTTGATGTTAGTTTCTTGTAGATGTTAATTGAATGGTTTTGTTTATGGCTAGTGCATTTTGCTAGGCTTGCTTATCACTGATAAAATTTCATATGCTTGTTCACAGACCCGTACAAATTTGTGATGATAATCTCCATTGACTCCACTTTTAAATGCATGTTTATATAAGAGAGTATTTCAATGAGCAAAATCTTTGAAAAAGACTTCCTCCTAAAAAAACTCATGCATTATACAGTCAGTATCAAAGATTTTGTCAATCAAGCACTCTTGATTTCCACTTCCTTATTTTGCCATTAATGGATAAGTATCCCCTGCTGGGAGTATGAAAAAGAAGTAGTGTTTGTAAGGCTTAAGGCATGTTGTTTGTGGACCACCAGAGGATAAAACGGACTGGGACAAGATGATTGCAGACCTCAACCAGATAAGCGAGAGCTGTGGTCTCCGGGATCGTCCTCAGTCACCCCCAATCCTTCTACCTCATGGACATGCAGGTGTGCCAAAGTTATGCTCTCCAAGTTTAATAATGAAAATATTTTTCTAATAAATTGTTCATGATTATTTGTAACTAGTACGGTAGCAGTGAACATGGTGCCCTGCAGGTTTTGTAATACATGGTGGAAAGGGGTGTATTGTAGGGAAATTAATATATAGACAGTTGCACACATGTAGACTTTCTTCTTCACACTTGGTTACAATCTAGTTGGACTGAGAGACAAGGATATTATGATGAAATTTGATAAACAATGAAAAGCAGTAGCAGATTCAAGAATACAAATTAAATTCCTTAAAATTATATCAGTTTTATAATTGGCATATTCATGACAATGTAGTTGCCAGAGACAGCATGTTTAGCACACTAGTTCTCTATGTTGATGTATTAAGTTGTTACAGCATCCAATAAATTAATAACACATATTTTTTAAAAAAGAAAATGCCATACAAGTTGCCCATAAAAGATTAAGAAGTGAAATTAGGAGGGATAGCCACGCAGAATTGCATTGTTGTCAAGTTCGCCTCAGCCTCCCTCACCTGGTTATCTCTGAGACCATTCAGTGTACAACCAGCACCACCAGCACAGCTGATGAACCATGACACAGCATCAAGCTTAGTGGGATTGGGGAAGATTGAAGCTCTATATGACTGAATAGTCGACAATTTTTTTTTTAAATTTGTAAAGTTGATTTTTCCATTATCTGGTGCATTTAACAGTATAAGTTTCAGTGATTTCTGGGAGTTACACACTGTATAAGCTAATGGTTTACTTGGCCTCCATTACTGGAGTGTCTGTGAATGGGTAAGATAGCTTGTCTGCCCATGATATGTGGTGAATTGTGATATTGAAAAATGGCTTGCTTGTAAGAGGCGGTTGCACCATTTTATTCGGCCTGTCTTCTTACGTGTCGACAGACCATGTTAGCCCATTCCTTACATTTGGCTTGGGCTTTTACACCTTTTGGTTGCCTTCCCTTTTTCATCTCTTTCCTGAGGATGCTGATATGTGGGCGTTCCGGGTGGTTCCAACAGTTTTCGGTGGAGCTGATGAGTTCCTCCACTATAATTGGGGTCAGGCCTTTTGGGTCAGGAGTTCACCTCGCCAATGCATTGGGTCATTGCAGGTTGCTTGAACTTGGGCATGGTTGAGGTGGCCTCATCCCTTCAGTGGGTGTCCCACTTGTTCCCAGTCCCAAAGTGGGACTCGCAAATCTCTTTTGTACCCTCAAGCTCTCGGGTCTGAATAGCTTCAGTCTCTTACTGAACCTCCACAAGACCTCTTTGGCCCAAGTTCACCTGTTGTTACAGATTGGAAATTCAGTGGTACCCTCTGGACCTCCAGGATACATATTGACACATTCCCATGGATCATGCAGGTTGTTGTAACCTGGCTGCATCTGTTAGATGTTCATGTGCTGACCTACTTCAACAACTATCTGGTGTGGGGCCCCCAGTCAGTCCATATAAAAGCCTTGCCACAATGTACCTTTTCACCTTGCCTGATATGTTTGATTAAGGACTTGCTCAAAACTATGCATGTTAGTGGCTTTGCATGAATGTAAAATTACCAGTCATGTAATCTCGCCAACCCACTGTACCTTCTTGTGAATAAAAATTATTATATTATTATTATGTGTCAGCTGGCCAGGGATCTGGTTCTCTCCCAGCTCATTGGATTTAGGTTCCTGTTCAGCTGGGGGAAGTCCCAGTTGGTTTCATCCCAGGTAAGGACTTGGCTGGGCTTTATCTTGGACTCTTAGTTAGCGTCTCTTTCTCTGCTTCTAGAAGCTTTGCTTCACCTGCAGAAAACATGTTCTTATAATTCTGTATTCCTTCTGGTAGATTGTTATATAGACAATGAACATTACTAGTGCTACAACTGAACACTGATACTACACTTGTAACATTTCTCGCATTTCATACATTCTCTTGATTACTGCCCTAATTTTCTGTCAGTTAGAAATCTATGTACAGTAATAATAATAATAATAATTTTTATTTGGGTAAAGGTACATGCATACAAAATGAGATGCAAACAGAATGTTGGATTTCTAGATAGAGCTAGTATAATTAAAGCCACTAATACGCACAGCATATTAGTGTGATAATTTAAATGGCTCCTAGGAGGGAGGTTTTGTCAGGTCATCTGGTCCCAGTAGGCAATTATAGCTTTCTTGCTTGCCTCAATCCAATTTTTCTAAGTGTGATTTGGTGTTTTTGGACACTGACACTCTTGCTTCTTCCGTTACTTTACCTGTTGGGTTCACCCAGGAGTGTGTACCAGTTCTCTATACTTTACTTTTTTTGGGGGAGCCCATTGTTTTCTTAGTTGGTGGCATGTGAATTGTGCCGTTATTGACTATGGTGGCTTATGAGGCACACACTTGTTTGGTGGTTTTCTGTCTCCGCAATGCAGGATTTTGTGGCTCAGCTCTTTGCCAGATGGACTCCTTGATTTCTGTCAGAGCTACGGATGCTTTACTCAAGCTGTTCACTTAACTCCTGTGGGATATGGTCAGCTCAGCTTCAATTGTGGATTTATACTATGGATAAATGTAGTTTTAGCAGGGATATAAGGAACTATTCGTTTGGAAACAGGGCTGCAGATGGGTGAAATGGGCTGTCCGCTAGTATTATTGAGACAAACAATTTAATAGGTTTCAAGAATAGATTGGATACATATATGGATGAGAAAGGTTTAATTCAAATGGGACTAGCTTAATATAGGCGAACTGACGTGCTGATGTGTTCAAATACTTAAGTTCTTATGTGCTTTTGAACTAAGGTGAGCCAATGAAATGCTGTCCAGGAAAAGGCATTTCATTACACTCATTGCTCCACAATATTTGTAATGTAAAAATTATCTCTTTATTTAATAAACACGATTACCAACCTTTACCATTTTACCTACTAGGTACAGCTATTCAACGCAAGAAGGAAAGTCAAGTAAATACTAGTGAGGTACCTGTTAGCAGTGCAGCAACTGATAGTGCTCGTTGCCAGACTTTATCTGCACGGAGACGTCCTGCAACTAGTGTTGCTAAATGGCCATTGATGGGGTAGAAGCCAAAGAGGAAGGTAGCTATTCCATCAGTAATGCTGCACTTACATACTCTGCCACATATGCTAGACAAGCTTCACCTCCACGTAAGTATATATTGAACTTTAATATATTCTAAATTCTCATCTATTGCCAATACTATACTGAAGTTATTTAGTAAAAACAATTCTATACAGTACCAGTACAGGTACGGTATTGGTATATATAAAAACTTATCATTTAAAACATATCATTTGTCGTCATATTTGCAAAATTCTTTAACAATTCTCATATAATCCCTAGCTTGCTTATTAATACATAAGAATACATAATACATAATATTAGTATAAGTATTAATCCAACAAATTGAATCAGAAGTTACTCATTCGGTTCAGTTATGCCCAAAATGTTGTATGTAATAGTGGCTTTAAAATATACAAATACTGTACCTACCAAGAAAACTGCTATAATTGTTCCTTTGCATATCTGCCCATATAGGTGTGGATAGGGTGATAGGGAAGATAGGGGTGGTAGGAGAAGAAAATATTAAGTGTTCAGTAAGAATCCTTCTCTGAATACTCTTTATTTCTTCTTCGAGGATATAGGTCCCACAATTGCCCCAGAGGTGGTACCCCCCTATACAGTGGAGCCTCCTTACCTTGGGATACCTTGAGGTGCTTCGGGGCTTATCGTCCCCTTATCGGCGCCCGGTCATCGACCAGGCCTCCTGGTGCTGGACTGATCAACCAGGCTGTTGGACGCGGCTGCTCGCAGCCTGACGTATGAGTCACACCTGGTTGATCAGGTATCCCTTGGAGGTGCTTATCCAGTTCTCTCTTGAACACTGTGAGGGGTTTGCCAGTTATGTCCCTTATGTGTAGTGGAAGCGTGTTGAACAGTCTCGGGCCTCTGATGTTGATAGAGTTCTCTCTCAGAGTACCAGTTGCACCTCTGCTTTTCAACGGGGGTATTCTGCACATCCTGCCATGTCTTCTGGTCTCATGTGATGTTATTTCTGTGTGCAGGTTTGGGACCAGCCCTCTAATATTTTCCACGTGTAAATTATTATGTATCTCTCCCGCCTGCGCTCAAGGGAATACAGATTTAGGCTCTTTAGTCGGTCCCAATAGTTTAGATGTTTTACCGAGTGGATTCTAGCAGTAAGGATCTCTGCACGCTCTCCAGGTCAGCAATTCACACCCGCAGTGAAAGGGCTGTCATTGTGCAGCAGTACTCCACTCTAGAGAGCACAAGCGTTTTGAAAAGTGTCATCATCGGTATAGCATCTCTAGTGTGAAAAGTTCTTGTATCCAACCTGTCATTTTTCTTGCAGTTGTGACGCTACTTTATTGTGTTCTTTAAAGGTAAGGTCTTCCGACATGAGTACACACCAGATCCTTTACATTGCCTTTCGTTCTATGTTATGATTTGCCTGATTTTGTGTACGTGGTTCAGTTTTTATTTTTCATTCTTTCCATAGCGCATGAGCTGGAACTTGTCTTCGTTAAACACCATATTATTTTCTGTAGCCCATAGAAAGACCTGATCTACATCTGACTGGAGTTCGCCGTGTCCTCTATGTTGCCTACTCTCATGAAGATCCTAGTGTCATCTGCAAAGGATGATACAGTGCATAGGTTGGTGTCTTGTCTATGTCCGATATAAGGATGAGAAAAAGTACTGGAGCAAGCACAGTACCCTGGGGGACTGAGCTCTTAACGGTTGACGGGTTGGATTTTATTTTGTTGACTATTACACATTGGGTTCTGTTGGTCAGAAATTGTAGATCCATCTGCCTACTTTTCCGGTATTCCTTTTGAGCCGCATTTTATGGGCAATAACACCATGGTCACATTTATCAAAAGCTTTTGCAAAATCTGTGTAAATTACAAAATATATATATATATATATATATATAATATATATATATATAATATTATATATATATATTGATGCATATAGGATGTGATCGCTGGACTCCTAGCTTGTACTCTGGTGACCCTGACCTCCCCTCTGTACTCTGGTGACCCCTGACCCCTCCCTACTGTACTCTGGTGACCCCTGACCTCCCCTACTGTACTCTGGTGACCCCTGACCTCCCCTACTGTACTCTGGTGACCCCTGACCTCCCCTACTGTACTCTGGTGACCCCTGACCTCCCCTACTGTACTCTGGTGACCCCTGACCTCCCCTACTGTACTCTGGTGACCCCTGACCTCCCCTACTGTACTCTGGTGACCCCTGACCTCCCTACTGTACTCCTGGTGACCCCTGACCTCCCCTACTGTACCTGGTGACCCCTGACCTCCCCTACTGTACTCTGGTGACCCCTGCCTCCCTACTGTACTCTGTGACCCTGACTCCTACTGACCTGTGACCCCTGACCCCTATGTACTCTGGTGACCTGACTCTACTGTCTCTGGTGACCCCTGACCTCCCTATGACTCTGGTGCTGACCTCCCTAGTACAGTGACCCCTGACCCCCCCTACTGTACTGTGGTGACCCTGACCCTCCCCTACTGACTCTGGTGACCCCTGACCCCCCCTAATGTACTCTGGTGACCCCTGTCCTCCCCTACTGTACTCTGTGCCCCTGCCTCCTACTGACTTGGTGACCCCTGACCTCCCCTACTGTACGTCTGGTGACCCCTGACCTCCTCCTGTACTGTGGTGACCCTCGACTCCCTACTGTACCTGGTGACCCCTTCCCCCTGTACTGTGGGACCCTGACCTCCCCTACTGTTCTGTGAACCCCTGACCTCCCCTACTGTACTCTGTGACCCCTGACCTCCCCTACTGTACTCTGTGACCCCTGACCTCCCCTACTGTACTTGGTGACCCCTGACCTCCCTACTGTACTCTGGTGACCCCTGACCTCCCCTACTGTACTCTGGTGACCCCTGACCTCCCCTATGTACTCTGGTGACCCCTGCCCCTACTGTACTCTTGCTGACCTCCCTATGTACTTGTGCCCCTGACCTCCCTACTGTCCTGGACCCTGACCCCTATGACTGTTACCCCACGACCTATTGGTCACCTTTAGTATTCAGGGCAAGATATCAGGTTATCAGGACAAGGACCTGCTATCCTCTCACTCAGCGGTGTAAACCCAACGCAATTGCCCGATGGAGGGTAGGCATGAGTGATACCTGATCAACCAGGCTTGTGATAGATACGTCAGGCTGCGAGCAGCCGCGTCAACAGCCTGGTTGATCAGTCCAGCAACCAAGGAGGCCTGGTCGACGACCCGGGCCGCGGGGACGATGACCCCGGAAGCACCCAAGGTAACAAGTAACAAGGAATACATCATACACAAGTATACACAATGATACACACGTATACACAAGTAACGAACATACGATGGATAAGCTACCAACACAGAGAGAGGCGCGGGAGCCGTACTTACGTTTCCTTAGCCTTGAGCGAGGAATTCTGGAAGGGACACTGAGGACATCCTTTTGAGTTTCTTGAGCATATTTGAGGTGTAGTGAACCGCCGTCAGTCTTCATTCCGCTGACATCTCTCTGGCTCTCTGTCAGCCCCACCTCGAACACGGTATTTTCTATTGCCTGATCATGTCATACCATCATTGTTTCACTTTGATTTCCCCACAAGGCACACTGCTTTTGGCAATTGACAATTATCTATATTCATGTTTCCTCCTGTGATTGTGGGTTAAAGCACTTGAGAATTATACTCTACTGTTCAGCTGACACAGCCATTATCGAGGACTTAAAAAAAAAACTATGTACTCAGGTACAAACACTTCACATGTACTCAGGTACAAACACTTCACATGTACTCAGGTACAAACACTTCACATGTACTCAGGTACAAACACTTCACATGTACTCAGGTACAAACACTTCACATGTACTCAGGTACAAACACTTCACATGTACTCAGGTAGAGGCAATA